>OY731400.1:54198091-54463091 GCA_963425845.1 Sphenostylis stenocarpa
ATCAAAAATAAATGCGTTGGCCGAAATTTAAAGGAGAGAAGGTTTGAAGATCTGACCGGGTTATCTTTAATTCCTAATCCAGGGCCTAAATCCGATCTCAGCCAAATTCGGTGGGTTCCACTAGATTGAGCGTTTTACAGTTACAAATCTTACACTCAATCTACCAAAAATAAATGCAGTGACGTAATTTAAAGGAGAGAAAGGTTTAGAAAGATACAACCAAGGTTTATACTTGGTTCACCCAATCCCGGGGCTACGTCCAGTCTCCAGCCAAATTCCAGCTGGGTTCCACTAGATTGAACGTTTTACGGATTACAAATCTTACACTCAATCTACCACAAGAACCACAATTCCAGTTTCGCACCTAAACCTTCACCAAGAACCAAATTCCAGTTCTTGACCAACCCCGCAGACCAAATTCCAGCTACGTAAAACCAAGTGCCCACAATTCCAGGAACCCACAATACAAGTAAAGAAAGTAAAGAAACGAATAGAAGAAACTTAGAATGCTCAAACCAGATTTATGATGCTCGCAAGTATATGTTTCTTCTCCAAAAGAATGCAATTTTGCCTCAAGAAAGAACTCTTATGAACTTCACAAAACTAGCGTGATTCTCTCTTGAAAGTAGCACTTATGCTTGTTTGATTGATTGCTAAAAGATGATATTTAAAAACTTCAAGCAACTCTGTTTATATAGAAGATTTTCAAAACTCGTTGGTTTAATTGATCTCGTTAAAATAATATTTTAATCTGTTAAAATGTTATTGATTATTTTCCAGATGTGTTTTAACTGATACGACAATGTTTATATCAATTAAAACTCTTTGTAAAAAATCTTCTAAATTTGTTTTAATCGATTGATTCGTCTTTCAATCGATTGAAATACTAAAATATTCTTATAAACTTTTCTAAGTGATTTTAATTGATAACAATCTATTTTAATCGATTAAAACACTTTGAATAAAGTTCACTTAGTTATTTTAATCGATTGAAACGCATTTTAATCGATTATAATTCTGCCAAAAGATTTCATAAAACTTTCTAAGTTATTTTAACTAAAAAAAAACTTGTTTTAATCGATTAAAACATTCTGGAAAAAAACTCTTAGTTGTTTTAATCGATTAAATCACATTTTAATCGATTAAAATTATTCTGATCGATCAAAAACTCATTCTAATCGATCATAAACTCATTCTGATCAATCATAAACTCATTCTGATCGATCATATGATACTCCAAGTGGTTTTAATCGATTGTTTCGAAGTTATATCGATTAAAATACTAACAGAAGGTTTTCAAAACTCCTTCTAATGAAAACAATCGATTATTTCGAAAACATATCAGTTAAAAACCTGTTACAAAAGTGATAAGAACATTTTAGTTGATAAAGCTTGTATACAATTAGTTAAAATAGTTAATTAAAAAACCTTTTATCAAAATACTTTGTTTTTAACCATTTAATCGCTTTTTAGAGGCATTTTGCAAAATCTTTTAAATGAAGAAACCGCATGCAGTAAAGAGATAAAAATGATTATACCTAAGCAGAAATACAGAATCAGAAAACCCACTACTCTTTTATCTAAGTGACCTTTGACTGCCACAAAGTAGCCTTTGACTTCATTTTTGACTTCATCAAATCAACAAGATCTTTGCCAAAGCAATTCAATAAGATCTTCATCACTTTCAATAGGGATTCCAACGTTTCGTTATGATGGAAGACAAATTGGGAAGGGAACCCGAGATGTTAATGGTAGAAACATGAGTCGAGAAGAAGTTTTACAAGCACATTTGTACATCTTGAATAACATCGATGAAGTTTAACCTTTCTTATCTACTCACAAAGAAATGATCAAGCAAAGATATCCAATGATGAATGAAAAATGGTTGTTGAATGCACACAATAAAAATTTCTTGAAGTGGTTTGAAGAACAGATCGTTACAGCTGATGCTGCATCTGAAACAGTTAGCTCATGGCCCAAACTTTGATGTCATAACATGGAGTGGATATGATGTAAATGATTATTCCTTTTATACTAAGCTTCAAGATGACAAGAGTACAATGCAAAACAGTGGTGTGATGATAGTTGCTGAATCAATGCACTTTGCTACTTCAAAAGATAATTCTCCTGTAATGGCATCCCTTTCTTATTATGGAGTAATTCAAGATATTTGGGAGGTTGACTACACAAAATTTAGAATTGTTGTATTCAAGTGCAATTGGGTTGATAGTAACAATGGTGTTTTGGTGGATGAATTAGGGTTTACATTGGTTAACCTGAACAAGCTTGGCTATAAAGACGAACCTTTTATTATGGCAACTCAAGCAAAACAAGTCTTTTATATCTCTAATCCAGTTAATAGTAGTTGGTCAATAATGCTTCAAGGGAAACCCATGTCTGGTAGTGATGACCTTGAAGATTTACAACTTCAACAGTTTACTAGTCCATCTTCAACATCACACATTTTACCTTCTAATGATGACAATGAACAAGATGATGTATATGCCACCCGATTTGATCATGAAGAAGGAATATGGGAAAATTGTTAAACAATAGGTATATTATGGTTTTTACACTATTACTTACTTTGCATGTCTTTGTATTAGTTACTTTGCATTCTAACTTATTTATTTGTCTTATTTGGCAGGAATATGGCCGATTCTAGTAGGTCTACGAAGAAGGGGAGACGTGCAACACGACTTAGTGAGTTAACACTAAGTCGGAATGCTGATGAGAGGTTACCGATTGAGTTTGATGACTCGACCGGAAATGCTATTGGGCCTCACGCAACAAAGATTAGAAGTTATGTTGCACTTCTGGGCCGCAGCAAAGCGAGCATAATAAAGAAGGATTGGGATGATGTGTAGACGCGTGTGAAGGAACAAATTTGGCAAAGCATCTTGGTATGAATTTTTTTTTATTAAATTTACTTGTATTGTTAATTCTTGTAGGATTCACTAATCTTGTATTCTTTTTTGTAGCTCACTTATAATGTTCCGAATACTAAAGGGCTAAGGAGGAAGTGGATATCATTCGCTGGTGAGCGTTGGAGGGCCTTCAAGACCCATTTGACTTCCACCTATGTGTTTGGAAGCAAGAAAGGAGTGTCTCCTTGTGAGCAATATTCCTTTCTAGACACTGAGACATGGGATAAGTTTGTTGAGAGCCGAATGGATCCTTCTTTTCAGGTTCGTGTGCTTTAAGAATATTGTGCTTGCCTGCTTTTAACTTGCCCATATTTTTAACTGACCTTTTCTTTGAATGTATCTTTATTAGGAGAAACGACAAAAGGCAAAAGCAATTCAAGAAAAAAATGTATATCCTCACAGGCTGTCCCGAGGGGGTTACCAGCTACTTGAGAGGAAGCTAATAGAAGAGAAGCGTAAAGCTTCTCAAGAAGCCTCTCAAAGTGACCCCTCAGGTGTGACTTCACCTCCATCACCTCCTTCTCGTCATGAGAAGTGGAAGAAGGCACGACAGAGCAAGAAAGGTGACTATACTACTGTCGCCGCCGTCAAAACGAGGCGGTCGGAGCGACGCGATGGTTTCGACTTTTCCGATTTTCGCATTTTTATTGGTGTGGTTACAACGCCTTTAGGTTGTCTGATAACCGGGCTGAACCTAGGGGCGAGGTTTTTGAAAAGGTTCTCTTGGATTGTCCGATAACCGGGCTAACCCAAGAACTAACTTTTGAAGGGTTCTTCTGGAGTCGCCACCGATGTTTTTACCGAAAACATCGAAAAAGGAGTGAAAAAGACGTTGGTTTTCGAAAAACCAACTTTGGTCATTAGAACCAGAGTTGGGTAAGGGAGTTAGTTACGTGTAAGGGAAGTGTTAGTTCCCTTACGACGCCCCTTTCGTGTTCCCTATGATAGGCCAACTATATTAAATAATTAAACCAGTGAAAATACGCTTTTACCCTTTATTTTGTGGAATTTAAAAATTATGACTACATGGCCCTAATATCTATTGCATAATTAAAAATAAAGCGGTAAAGGAGAGAGAGAGAGTGTGGAAACCTCCGAGGCAAGCTTTCTATTAATTCTTTGATAATTTGGGTGCTTTTTGGCAGCCCTTCACTCTTTACAGCGCCGGAATCTCTCGAAAACGCTATAAAAAACTTTAGAAAACTCTCAGAAACTCCGGAAATGCTTCAGAGGGGTTCTAGAAAGAGAATTTGAAGAAATGTCTAGAGAGAGAATGGAAGAACTGTGTGAAATAAGGGGAATGACACAACTATTTATAGGGATTCGCGCCTGTCAGGTTGAGACGGGCCGTCTCGTCTGTCAAGGTCGAGACGACCGTCTCGCCAATCGAGACGGCTGTCTCGCCTTGCAGGAATGGCGAGACGGCCGTCTCACCACTTTCACAAGGCGAGACGGCCGTCTCGACCCCAAAAGGCGAAAACCCTTATTTACATGCAGAAAATCCCTCCTATCCTAGTATGAGGCCTAATAGTCTCTCCTAGTGGCTTCTTAGGCTTCATCCATCTTCAAAAAGGAGGTTTTCTGGTCTTTATTATGAGGCCAGGCAAGATTTGGGGTCTACAGCTGCCCCCCCTTTACCCGACTAGTCGACTGTTGGCCTGTTGTGCCAAGGAGAACGACTAGAGGGTAAAGGAGTTGACCCTCTTGCCCGATTGTCCCTCAGATGTCCCGTCTTGCGGCGATTGATCTTCTGGGGAAAGGTGTGCTTCCAGGATGCTTTTTCTGGCGGTAGGTGATCCCTTCGGCTGATGAGTATGAACCCCCATCCGGTTTGACAAGTATGAACCCTTGCCCGATAAGCCCCCTTTTGTAAGGCCTGATGAGTATACACCCCCATCTGGTGTTTGACGAGTATGAACCCCCGTCCAGTAAGCCCCCTTTTGTAAGGCCTGATGAGTATACACCCCCATCTGGTGTTTGACGAGTATGAACCCTCGTCCGGTAAGCCCCCTTTTGTAAGGCTTGATGAGTATACACCCCCATCTGGTGTTATGCCTCCGGATGCTCCTTCTTGCGGTAGCCGATCCTTTAGCTGTGGTGGCGGCTTACTGCTCTAGCTCATGCGCCGGTGTTGAGATGTGTTCTTTCGTCTTCTAATATTCGTCCGGTCTATGCCGGGGATTTTGTTGGTGTTCATCCAACTTGTTGATTGTTGGGGATTCTTTATTTTTTATCTTTTGATGGTGATCACACGACTCTTGCTGGTTGGTCGGGTAGTCTTTGTTCGTTCGACTTTTGCTTGGTCGTCGAAACTTTGTTGGTCAAGGTGGTTGACTTGTTTTAATCCTGCCTTTTTTCGCGGTTTTATCTCTTTTTTCTCACGATTTTTTGGATTTTGGCTTTTTCCTTGAGCGTACGTCTTTTTACTCTTAGACTCTTTTGGTTACGCTGACTTTTTGGAAGGGATAAAAAGGATGCATGGAATAAAATTATTATTTATAAGATTTTATTACAGAAGTCCTATTCTATGAGCGTTATCTCTAAGAAGATGGGCTTTCGTCTGGAGACGATCCGTAGGAGGGGAATTGCCGGTACATATGTCTCCGGAACTCTGCCTGGTCCCAGACTTCATCGCGGTATTCCTGCTGGAATGTGGCCCAGTCTTGCCTCATTCCCTCCTGATACTGGTATATCGTCTCCAGTCTTGTATCGAAGGTTTCCTGCCTTAGAGACATCTGCTCTTGCCTCACAGACATCTGGTCGAATTGCTGGCGCATATCGTTCATATTGCGATTCATGCCAGCGAAGTCGTCTGTGTACTGCTGCTATGGTTGTTGCTGCTGTTGTGGCTGTTGGAAGTCGGGAGGTGTCGGGAGATCGTGCATTGCCACGATGTCCTGGAGGTCCAAAGCGAAATCCAGCGATGGGTGGAGGACCAGCTGGGTCCCGTGGCGCATCAGCAACCCCATGCTGACCAAGATTGACCCGTTGATAGACTCGGGTCGTAGGTTGGAGGCCAGTACTTCCCGGCCACTGCATCCCCATTTCTCTGCTAGGGGGGTAATAAGGGGAGCCATGAGGATGGCCCCCACTGACCTGCTCCCGAAGTCCTTGAGGGCCCTTAGGAAGAAGTAGCCAGGGTTGCACCGACGCCTCTGGCTCATGCAGTAGAGGGCAAAAAGGTCGGGGAGGGTTACCTTTCCCTGACTCTCTTTCCGCCCGTGAATAGTCCCTGCCAGCAACTTGTGGCAAATGCGGAGGGATGGGGGTAGTGCTGAGCCCTTCATCAGCGTGGGCAAAGTGGGCGCCCTGGTGAGTTCCTCCCACATCTCGCCGGCGGTGAGGTTGGTGGGGCGTGAGCAGATGGCCTCTTGGTATTCCCGGGTTAGCATGTCCCCGGGCTGGACGAATCTAATGGACACGTTGAATTCGTCCAGAGTGGTGGTCCGGTACATCCCACCCATAAAGTATGTCACCATTTTTGTTGGTGACAAGCCGGGAATCATGGCGGGAGTCTCGGCGTAGGAGATGGAAGCAAGGAACTCCAGCACTGCTTGAGGGTATACATGGGTGGGTGGAGACTGTAGGAGGAAACCCTACCCAATGCTGTCAATGTGTGCCCGGACGTCGTCCTCCCACCCAAATTTGGCGAGGATGCCGAAGTCTAGCTTGAGCATGGGGTGCCATGTGTACCCCCTGATGTGCTCAAGTCGATCCTGATGCAGTGGAGAGAGCCGAGTGGGGTCCTGGGGGGTCGGTGCCGAGGAACTGCTAGGGCCAGCAGAGCCTCTCCTCTTCCTAGTCCGGCTTCCACGAAACATTTTGGTGGTGAAGTGCTTGGAAGTGAGAGATCAGAGAGTTGGATCTCCGGGGAGTTGTGAGGAACCCCCAAAACCCTTCCCCTATTTATAGGGAAAAAATCAGATTCGGGACCGCCGTCTGGGAAGTTGAGACGGCGGTCTCGAATTTACGCAAGTCGAGACGACCGTCTGGGACCGCGAGACGGTGGTCTCGACTTTGATCTTAAGCGAGACGGTCGTCTCACCAAGCGGGACGGCCGACTCGTTTTTAGCCAAGTTGAGACAGCGGTCTCGTTGGGCGAGACGACGGTCTCGATTTGCTGGAGACCGAGACGATGGTCTGGGAATTCCGGACGACTGTCTCGATTTTTAGTTTTTTTTTTTTGTAGAAGAAAATAGGACCTAGTTCAAAAACATTTTATGCATACAATGTTTTCATGTTTGATGTCCTATAATGCCTATTTCAATTAGTTTTTCAGAAGGATTTCACTGACGTGTCTTGTAGCATCGGATGTCCTCTGATTTATGTTTCTTGTGTTTGTCTGTACCATACCGGACTTCTTGTGACCGAAAGATAACTTGTTTTTCCTTTTTTCTTTTTTTCTTTTCTTTTGTAGAGCACTCTTTGCCATGTAGTGTCCCTTTTTCTCCACTCTAGGGATTTCAATCCTCTTGTTGACTATACGCCTCCATATTCCCAAATTAATTATTAGAATGTTGGTGTGAGGGTCAAGAGAAAAGAAGTAAAGAGGTAAATTCAATAGCTTGTGTTTTAGAAGGTTGATTTTTATTTAGAAAGAGGTTTTTGTAAGAATGGTTAGCTAGGGTTAGGCTTAGGTGTTTAAGTTTTTGTCTAAGCAAACATTTTCCCTTTTTGTACTTGCGCCTTAGTTTTATTTCCATTGCTTTTTATGGCTAGTTGATCTCCCTAGATCGCCCTTCGGGTTTTCGAACTAGGATATTGTGTTTTGGTCCTGGCTTTTGTCTAAGTTCCTTCTTTTTGTATTTTTTTTTTGGGAATCCTAGCGGACCTTATTTTGTAACCCTAACTTTTGCCTAGGCTACCCTTTATTTTTGTTCGGGTGTCCTACCGGGTTGACCCTATCTTTTGCGTAGCCCCCTTAGTGGGTTTCCTACCGGCTATTTTGCCCTTTTCTTTGGCCTTTGGCTTCTATGGGCCCTTTTTTTGTGTATTTATTTTTGTTCACAATATTAGCGAAGCATGACTTTCTTTATGGTGAGGTAAGGTCTTATTTGGTGCTTCTAATCAACTAGCTTGATGGCAATGGTGAATTTTGGTTATTTGGATGCGCTTTTTATTCTTCTTTTTTTGTTTACTTAGACAAGGTTATTGTGAGGTCTAGTCAGAAATAGCAAGAAGAGAAGCAGATTGTAAGAAGTATTCTTTATTAATTAATAAGGGAATATGTGCCCTAAAATGCCCGGGGGTCGGGCTAGCCCCGGGGGATAATCTCTAACAATCATGGGGTTTACATCCCTTAAATGAAGAAAAAGATTTCCTAATGACTAGGGTAGCTCTTGATGCTTGCACCCCTCCACTTCGGAAAATTTGCTTGAGTGTGGGGAGGGAAGACTTCCCTTTTCCTTTTTCCGCTCGGCCCTTAGTGGGGTCATATCCTAGGCCATGCTTGAAAGGATTGTCTTTAAATTCTGGGGGTTCCCTCATGCCTTGGGAATCTGCCCCCAGTCCTTGGTCAGGACGGTAACCATGCTTCAACATCATGCGGGCTACCTTTGTGTTTTTGGGAAGTCGCTCTATGCTGGCAATTTCGAGCGCTTGAAAAGATGTTTCAAGGGCCTCTTCAGCCGCATCCACATAAGGTTGGGGTGGACGGTCCACTGATCAGGATATCATCTTCTGCTTGGACCGTGACCAATTTGTCCTCTACTATGAACTTGACTTTCTGGTGGAGCGTTGAAGGAACTGCCTTAGCGTCATGAATCCAAGGCCTGCCGAGGAGACAACTGTATGCTGGAGTAATATCCATTACATGGAAATCGACGTTGAAGATAGTAGGTCTGACTTGGATTGGCAAATTAACTTCCCCCACTACTTCTCGTTTTGATCCGTCGAAGGCTTGAACGATAGTGCTGCTTGGGCGCAGATGGGTTCCTTAGATAGTTAACTTATCTAGTGTGCACTTGGGCATCACGTTCAAGGATGACCCGTTATCCACAAGAACTTTAGCGATGAGGTATTCCTTGCACTTGATGGAAATGTGCAAGGGCTTGTTATGGTTTGATCCCTCGAGGGGGAGTTCTTCCTCTATGAAGGTGAGGTGATCGCTCGCCATGATGTGACCAATGATCCTCTCGACCTTTTCTTGGGATATGGAGTGAGGTACATGCGCTTCGCTCAAGACCTTCAGTAGGGCGTTTCTATGCAGTTCCGAGCTCATCATTAGAGATAACAATGTTATCTTTACAGGTGTGTGATTGAGCTGGTCTATAATGGAATACTCGCTTTGTCTTATAAACTGAAGTAATTCCTCTGTCTCCTCCTTGGATTCCTTATTTTCTTTTTCTTCGGTCTTTTTATTTTTTCCTTTATTTTTGGGGACATCTTCTTGTGAGTCCTTGGGGGAGTAGACTCTTCCACTTCTAGTCATGCCCCCGATGCCGGCTATATTTGTGATATCCTCTTTTATTGGTGAAGATTCTCCGTATCTCCACGGTACAACTTTATTTGACTCGTAGGGGAAAGGACGTGGCATAAATAGTCGCACTGGTGTCCTTGCCCCCTCTTCCTTATTTCTGAGGACCAACGGTCGAGACTTATTTTCCTCTTGTGGTGAGTCAACCGTTGGGGAAAGCTTGATTAGGAGTGACTTTCTCTCCATTCTTCTGATTTGGAAGACGTGTCAGTTAATCCTTCCTTTTTATTATCTTATTTATTAAGAGTGAAGGAGGGGAAATTAAATATGCAGATGAATGATATGCATGCAAGTAGACAATTGTTGAATAAAGAAAAATTTCATTTATCCATTGGAAGGTGTACATTCCCCTATTCCATACTACGAAGCAACTTTTGACAGAAGCAGAAAAGCCTAAAGAAACCCACAGGCGGGTCTTGATCTCTATGTAACTCCCTTTCGGCTTCCCGGACAAGATGAGCAAGTGCTTCACTTTGCTTCTGGACCGCCTGACTCATATCTTCGTTGTACTTTTGAGCCTCTTTGATCTTCGCCTCTTGATGGACAACCAAGGCTTGTAATTCTTCGAGTTTTGCAAGGGCTCGGTCCTTTTCTTGTAGTACTTGGTCGTACTGAGCTAGCCCGTCTCTTTCTTTGCAGCGTAGCTCAGCGAGACTTTTGTTGAGTCTCCGATTGGCCTCCCGCTCTTGGCGTATTTCTGACCGAGTCTTGGTGTGTTCTTGCGACAACTCCTTGATCGTCTGAGCCTGTTTTGCTGATTCGGCTTCAAGGCGTGCTAATTTGGCGGTTATTTCTTGAAGTTGGCTATCCGAGCTGGTTCTGGCAGCTTTGGATGCTCGGATAGCTTGATCATTAGAGTCAGTACACTGGTCCTTGAGGCGCTCTATTTCATGATCCTTTTTCTTGCATTGCCTTTGCAGACCATCAATGGTGAGGATAGATTCTTGCTCTCTTTCTTCAAGGGCCCTCATCTGGGCTCCCATGATTTCTATCCTCTGGGTCAAAGCATCGACTTGAGCTTGCAGCTCTTCACTATTGGCGTTTGTAATGAGTGAGGTGGATGGTTGAGACATCCCTCTTCTTTTTCTCCACACCTCATAGTCATCGGAGACAGCCACTCGAGCTTTTCCTAGCTCTCTGTCTCCCATAAAAACTGGTTTCTCCCATGCTTTTCTCACGACTAGTGAGTTGGTGATTGTGCATGGGTCTCCGAAGAAGCACAGTCCTCCGAGATGAAATGAGCAGGAAACAAATCAATATACCCAAGGTTCTAAAATTTTCATGGTTTGTTGCTGAAGGTTTCAGAGGGGTTCATAAACTATTGCAACATCAGAAACTTCAGAAATTTCTGGAGCTAAATGGTAGGATTTACCCTGACCTGATTAAAGTTTTTTTCACCAACTTGTCATTTGAAGGGTCTACTCTAAAAACTCAAGTCAAAGGAGTGGACATTGAAATTACTCCCAATGTCTGGAAAGAGGTTGTTGGACTCAAGGATGAAGGTGTAAAAGTCACCAAAGGGTATACCTCGGAAGTAGAAGAATTTAACAAAGTTCAGTACTTTCGTTCTTGTCTGAAGAATAGGCATGACTCCGTAAGTTCCTTCAACACTGGAAAGTTGAAGCTTGAAGAAAGGGTACTCGCGTTCATTATGTCCTGGCAGCTCACACCCAGGGGGAGCAATCATGCAGTACTAAATGAAGGAGATTTGGTACTGATGTATTGCATTCACCACAGAATAAGGGTGAACTGGGTTTTTCTCATTGTAGACCCCTAATTTTGCCCGACCTCTCAAAATAAAAGCTAGGAAAACTTCATACAGTTCACCCGGCTTCATATCAAAGAAAAACCGAGAAAGACCTCCCACAACAAGACGGAGTTCACCCATCCACACAATAAAGACTAAAGAGACTTCCTACACGAAGATAAATCTCGCCCGACATCTTAATGAAGGCCAAGAAGACTTCCTATATGAAGATAAAGCTTCAACGGACACACATCGGCATCAAACGATGTCCGAAAAAGGAAAGGAAAGCTTCCCGGGGGTCCCAGAACGCAAAAACTGGCCAAGACAGGTTGGGACAGCCGTCCCAAACACCAAAAGCCAAGTGATACGCATGTCTCACCTTTGGGACGCACGTCCCAAGCCACAAAATTCAAATGGGACGGTCGTCCCAAACCCAACTGGCCGTCCCAGCCTGACTCAGTGCAAATTTGGCAGTTGGGACGGCCGTCCCAACCCAGCGACCGTCCCAGATGTCCAGGCTGCGAAATCTATAAATAGGAGCCTCATTTGTCATACCCCAGACCCCAGACAACTCCAAGACTTATCTTCTTCTCTCCCTCCTTCGAATGATCTCTCTGATTGCCTTTAATAGGTAACAATCAGTTAAGGAATTTGTATTCCGGCATTCGATTCTTCTAAGAAAATTTTAGTCGAGTCGAGTTTATTCGAGAGGAGAGTCGTTGTAGAGTGAAGGATTGCCGCAAAGCGTCCTCTGTATAAAAGACTTATAATATAAAGCTTGCTTCGGAGGTTCTTCTCAATTCTCTTCCCTTTTATTGCTTTATTTACTGTTTTCTGTATGCAATGTAGATAAAACCATGTAGATAGCCATATTTAAATACTGTACGAATAAAATAGGGTAATAGCGTAATTTCTTATAATCTTTACTTAAATGAATTAATCCGTCATAGGGAACCCGAAAGGGGCGTTGTGGGGTGCTAATACCTTCCCCACACGTAACTAACTCCCTTACCCGACTCTGGTTATAATGACCAAGTTTGGTTTTTATTAAAATCAATGCCTTTTCTCCTTTTCCAATGTTTATGGTCAAAACATTGGTGGCGACTCCAAAAGAACCCTTTTCGAAAACCTTGCTTCTATTAGAGGATAGTTCAGCGTTGAGCGTCTCGGAAGCAATGAACATATTTTTAACAAAAAACGCGAGTCTCAACCATCTTTTCGTGACCGCTCGCATTAACGTTCGAGATGTCCCAGGTCGTCAGAACGAACGGCGGCGACAGATGGCGACTCTGCTGGGGAAGCTAGAGAGTTGATCCCATTTAGTGACCGATAAATTCTAACTAAGTAAAGATTTGAAATTACGCCTTTACCCTTTTCTATATTTTTATTGTATGGCTTTAATAACTGCTGTATGATTACTTCTGCAAATTGTTTGAAATATAAATTGCACACAAAACCCTTGCACACAACAGTCCCTCTATACCCGGGGGCAAGAGTGAATACCTATAGGGAGTGGGTGGTAGATACGACCGGCTTGTTGGCACACGGGGCTACAACCGTTGTCGGAAACCACCAACTCAAGGTGATAACTCTCTTCTTTTGGTCTAAGGATGTCGCCACGGAGTTCCGTGCATGACCCGAGGACTGAGAGATTGAGAGGTCCCTATAATGGGGGCACCTTGGGGACCTTTGGCCTTGGTGAGAACAGTTAGAACCGCCTAAACCAAGCACGTTTCTGCAGGAAAACCCTACCTCGTGATTAAATAAGCGTGGCTCTGCTCGTGGATGTATGAATTGTGTGTGCATACGTTTGCTGCATTTGTATTGATGCATTAGCATAGGGTAATCATACAACAAACAAAAAAATGAAAAACCCTAACAATCATAAAAAGTGATAAGATAAAAGACCTTTATCTCGGACAGTCTTCAGTTAAGCTAGCCTGGTTTCGTGTTCTTTGTAAGCTAAGTAGCCACGTTGACCGACGTAAGAGATAAAGGGTCATAAAAAATATAAAAACAAATCAAAGCCATGAAAATACCTCTCGTTACAAAATAAAAGTTTTTTAACAAAACTCCTATAATTCATACCACTTGTTGCTCATAAAAATAAAAAGAGAAGAAAATAGGACTCTCTTCATTAAAATCCATAAACATTCATATAGATAAGCTTTCTTTTCAAGAAAAACCCAGTACTATCATACATCATATTAGGAATAAAACATGATAATACTTAGAAAAATAAACACTTGCATACATGCATTTACAAAAAATTCATCCTCATATCATGCATTTTCACTTTTGCTAGATAATGGAGGGATCCGGTAATAGACAATTAAAGAAAGTGGAGATCCTTTTATGCCGTGTAGAGAAGTTAAGGCAGTTGTGTACATATATGCCGCCAGAGGTCTATGCTAGTTTTGAGAAGTCTTATGGAAGAATTCTTGACCTCTTGAAGATTAGTATTGATCCGATATTTGTTAGAGCATTGGTCCACTTCTTGAGTCCCAATCTACACTGCTTTGAGTTCTCGCAGTTTGACTTGGTACCAACCTTAGAAGAATATGAACTCATGGTCAGATGGCCTCAGTCAGTTGGGGTCTATGTTTGCTCGGGAGTATATGTAGCCGTGAGTAAGGTTGCTACTATCATACGACTGCCTCCTCATCAATCCACCCTATAGGGAAAAGGGAATATCAGAGGTTGGAAAATAGCTGTAATAGAAGACCACTTAGTTTCTCTGGCTGAAAAGAAAGATTGGTCTACATTCAACAAAACTCTAGCATTGGCAATGTTTGGAATCATATTATTCCCATTTCATGTGAACATTGTGGATCATGCTGCAATAGATGCATTTTTTGCCTGGGATGTGTACTCAAAGAGTCCTATACCTGCAATCCTCGCTGACACCCTGCTTTCCGTAGACTTCTGCCGACAGAAACAGGGGAAAACACTTAGATGCTGCACTTCATTGCTATATGTATGGGGCGTCACTCATTTTTACGCTTCAAGCCACATGGGCGTATTTCCTGATCCTCTAAGGAGTTTTTCAAAAATCCCTCTTCAACATCATCAAGCATTAGAGTGGAAAACCGAGTTAGAAAACTGGAACATAGAGCATGTATCATGGGTTTGCCCTTGGTTCCGACCCGGTTATATTCTCGTGCGATGCGGAGATTACCTGAGCATACCACTTCTAGGTCTAAGAGGTTGTATAGCCTATTCTCCTAAGATGGCTATGAAACAACTTATGAGAACCCAGACCGCGCCAACTCAAGAAGAGCTCAGAGGGCTGAGTCTATGCCATTATTCCCATAGCTTTGAAGAAGTATCTACTGTCCGGAAAGCATGGGAAAGACCAGTCTATATGGGAGATAAAGAACTCGGAAAGGTTTAGGTATCTACATCCCATGAATATGAAGAATGGAGGAAAAATAGAGGGATACCCCAACCATCTGCTGCATTCACTAAAACGTTAGTCAGTGAAGAGCTACAATTGCAGGTCAATGCCTTAAACAAGAGGGTTGAAGTCATGGGAGCACAGCTAAGGGATTTTGAAGAAAAAGAGCAAGAATCAACCCTTATAATAGATGGTCTAAAAAGGCAATGTAGAAAGAAGGACCAAGAAATAGAGCGTCTTAAAAATGATTGTGCTGATTATCAGGAAGAGACTAAACAAGCATTGAAGATTCCGAGACTTGAACAAGATAGTCTGTTCCGGGACATGAATGATGAAATAGCACATCTTGAGAGCACGCTTGCAGAACAGGCAAGAACGATCAAATTAATACAAGATGACCTAGCAAATACTCGGTCAGAAGCACAAAAGTGGTGGGAAACCGCTGAAAAATACAGAGTAGACCTAGAGGAGCTACATGAGAAAGAAAAAGATGGATTAGCTCAGTATGGTCAATTACTTCTTGAAAGAGACCGAATAATAGAGAGGTCTGATCAGCAACATGCCTTGATCGTTCATCAAGAAGAGAAGATAAAAGAGGCTCGTCGATATAGTGAAGATATGAGTCGGGCGGTATCTGAGCAAATCAAGACGCTCAGAAATCACGTGATAATAGCTGAAGACGAATTACGAAGAAAGCCTAATTTAGCTATAGGATTCTTCAAGCTTTTTCGCTTTTGTCAACACTTGCTTCAAAGCATTGTATAGAAGGATACACACTTTCTAATAAAAGGATTTTTTTCTCTCCTTAAATTGTCTATTGCATTCATAAGTTGCATACATTCACATATCCCTCCTCGTTTAATAATAAAAATAATAAAAAGAAAGGATTAACTGATGTGCTTTCCATAAATCAGAAAAATGGAAAAGAAGTCTTTCGTCATCAAAATCTCTACGACGGTCAATAAACCCGAAGATAATAAAAAACAAGCACCGTTAATCATTCCAAACACTAAAAGGGAAGAAGCAATAACGCCTTTACGTTTATTCATGCCGCGTCCTTTCCCTTATTCATCAAATAAAGCTGTACCTTGGAGATACTCAGAGGAATTGCCAGTTAATCAAGATATCTCCAACATAACCGGTATTGGGGGCATGACAAGAAGCGAAAGAATATACTCCCCAAGGAATTACAAGATAATATTCCTAAAGATAAAATGAAAAATAAAGCCGAAGAAGAAAAGGAATCCAAGGAGGAGACAGATGAGTTACTCCAATACATAAGACAAAGCGAGTACTCTATCATCGATCAACTCAATCGTACTCCAAGCAAAGATAACTTTGTTATCACTCATCATGAGTTCGGAACCGCATCGAAACGCACTGTTAAAGGTTTTGAATGAATCATTCGTTCCGCATGCAATATCCCAAGACAAGTTCGAAGGGATTATTGGTAATATTACAACCAATAATCATCTTACCTTCACCAATGAAGAATTCCCTTTGGAAGGGTCAAATCATAATAAGCCTTTGCATATCTCTGTCAAATGCAAAGAATATCTCATTTCCAAAGTACTCGTGGATAATGGGTCATCCCTAAATGTTATGCCTAAAAGTACACTCGATAGAATAACAGTGCAAGGAGCCCACATGCGCCCGAGTAATACAGTTGTTCGAGCCTTTGACGGGTCAAGACGTGAAGTAGTAGGAGAAATTAGTCTACCAATCCAAATTGGACCTACTATTTTCAACATCGACTTCCATGTGATGGATATCACGCCAGCATACAGTTGTCTCCTTGGTAGACTTTGGATTCATAGCGCTAAGGCAATACCTTCAACGCTCCACCAGAAAGTCAAGTTTGTGATAAACGATAAACTCGTCACAGTTCAAGCTGAAGAAGACTTTCTAATTAGCAAACCGTCTGTCCAACCATATGTGGATGCGGCTGAAGAAGCTCTTGAAACGTCTTTTCAAGCGCTCGAAATCGCCAACATAGAAAGACTCCCTGGTAATACAAAGGTGGCCCATATGATGAAAAAGATATGGATATCGCCCAGGACAGGGGCTCGAAAAGAATGCTTAAGGGATAAGAGAGCCACCAGATTTCGAAGATAATCCTCTAAAGTATGGTTTAGGGTACGACCCTACAAAAAATCAAACCATACGGAAAATAGGGAAGTCTTTCCCCCCGAAGATGATATTTCGAAAAGGAGGGGTATTGGCGCAAAGGGTAGCATTAGTCATTAGGTGTCCTTCTTCTGATTCTAAGGGATGTAAACCTAGTGACTATTAGAGATCACTCCTCGGGGTATGCCCGACCCCCGAGCATCTTTAGGGCACACATTTCCCTGAAATTACAAAAGAATGCTATTCTTACTATCTGCTTCTTTTCTTGCTAAATGTATCTATACCCCATTTTAATAAACAAGGTTTAGATAAAACGTTTTGTTTCAAATGCGTCCGAACAATTAAAGCGCCGCAAAGTAAAGTAAAAATGATTGATTAACTAGAAACACAAATGAAATCTACCTTGACAAAATCAAGTTTCGACAATGTTGTGCAAAAAAAATGTATATGCATATAAAAGAAAAGCCCGTCGAAGCCAAAGGCCGAGACAAGAAAATAAAAGGGCAAAATACCCGGCAGGAAACCCACAAAGGGGGCTGCACAAAAGTTAGGGTAAACCCGGCAGGAGACCCGAACAATAATAAAGGGTAGCCTGGGCAAAAGTTAGGGTTATTAAAAGTCCGCTAGGTATTCCTTAAAAATAAATATAAAAAAGGGAAACCTAGACAAAAGTTAGGACATAAGCACAACATCCTAGGCTGAAAACCCGAAAGGGCGGACTAGGGAAGTTAGCCAATCACAAAAAAGGCGCCATAAATCAGTAAACAACGACGCCACATCATAAGAATGAAACGTTTATCTAAACTAGCCTAAACACCAACCAACCTTGGCTAGCCATTCTTACAAAAACCTTTACTACAAAAAAATATCCCTCTAAAACACAAGCCTTTGTTGCAAATCCTTTTCTTTCTCTTCTCTTGACCATTTCACTATAAAGCATTCAAGTAATAAAGGGGAATGTGGTAACATAGTGATCAATAGGAAGGTCGAAATCCCTAAGGAAAGGAAGGAGGGCATTGATATGGCAAGTTACCCTACGAACAGAAGATAGTTCTTCGGCCATAGCAAAGAAAATTCCAAGACAGCAAATCAATACAGCTTAGCTTGTTGATCAAGAAACAAGATGACGTAAAGGCACGACAACAAGAACGCGCCCAAAGTCAAAGCACATCAGTTAAAACTTTCAAAATATTAACTGAAATAGATCATAGAATGCATATCATGAAGCATTGCATGCATTAAAACATAAATGAAGGGAATCCTATCTTCAATTTCATCAAAAAACACGAAAATTAACTAAAAAAAAATCAAAAATTAGCATAAGAAGCTTGAGACGGCCGTCCCAAAGTCCAGATGGCCGTCCCAAGTGCCAAATTTCAGTTGGGACGCACGTCCCAGGTGGGGGTTGGACTGTGTACAAATTTTTCAGTTGAGACAGCCATCCCAACCCAGACGGCCGTCCCAAACTCCCCTGCGCGGCCTATATAGGTGGGGCGCGGGTTTTGGCTCCAGTACCTCAATCCAAGCTTCCTATCTTGCTTTTCCTCCTTCTCTATACATTTTTAGCATCCCTAAGAGAGTAAAGCTCACAATGGAACGTGGAGAAGCATCATCCAGGAGAAAACGCACTAGGACCACTGGTAGAAGAACTCCTGTCACCAGGCATGTTGCTAGCGTAAGCACATCAACAACGACCGGCAAATATCCAACAATTTGCCCGGTATCCTATGCTCGCGACCGGATTTTGAAATCCTAGCTACATTCGGCTAGGAGCAAGATGTCAGAAAATTCATCCACAACATAGGATGAGACTTTCTGCTCCGTGAGCCACCTACTCGGATCCACCGCACTGCCACAATGGAATTTCTTGCCTCTGTCGACATGATGGAAATGTCATCCGCAACTCCCGGAGTGCCACCAACTCGGGCCGTCTCCTACCGGATGGATGGATCCTACCCGACCATCGTTCCGGATGACTTTAATGTCATCATGGGTTTCTGCCAACGAGCGAATACAAGAACACCGGAATATCGGTCCGCATATATGGAAAAACCCGTTGTTCTCACCACCACTAGCATGTGGAAAGAGACCACTGGAGCTCACAACCTCGCCAACACACTTGAAGGGGGCATCCTTTTCTCCTCCGCTCCGCATATGCCACAAACTCGCCGCGAACCCTACACAGCCGGAAGGAGAGCCGGGGAAGGTAACGCTGGTCGACCTTTTCATCATCTACTATATGCACCAAGGGCATAAGTGCAACCCAGGATACGCTTTCCTGAAGGCCATAAAGGAATGCGGTACTCGGGGACCAACAAGAGCTATCATGGTGGCTCCCCTCCTTACCCCTTTGGCTGAGTATTGGGGATGCACCGATGGAGAAGATCTCCCACTCGAACTCCAACCAGAGCCGATCAACGGAGGAGTGCTGACGCACATGAATATCCTCAGCAGGCAAGGAACAGGGTTCATCTTGAACCCTATCATCTCGATTTCTTGGGATATGTGCGACTTCGACACGCCGCAGGACATCCCTACTACCTCCGAATCCCAGCAGCAGTCACTTGATCCAGACTTCCCCGGCCTGTACCGACGCCTGGACGAGGAGCATGCATACATGGAAGGAGAGTTCTAGTTCATACGCCAGCAGTTTAGTCAGCTGACTGTTAGGCAAGACAGGACGGACCGCCAGATAGAGAGCTTGGTCCAAACCTAGGCGAGGTTCCAGCGCCGCCTACTCCGCCAGTACCATCCGCCCACTCCAGTCCAGAGGCGGATGACTAGGAGTAGTCCTTTTTAATTTTTAGTATTTCGAAAAATGCTTGAATGTACCAAACAAAAAGCAGTAATAAATAAAAGTAGTTATTTATGTTTCATATTTCAAAAGCCCATGTGTACAAAAACTATAAAATAAAAGGCACACATGATATACTAAAAAGCCAGATTTCAAAAATTCACGATAAAATTAAATCGTGATAGAAAAAGGCAAAATCAAAATTATCTTCAGCAAAATAAGGAGCTTCAAGGAAACTAGTTCCAACCATCAAACCTTCTACACCAATAAAAGAAGGAGAAGAAAAGCCAATGGAAAAGGCTTGATCATCCTCAAGAGGATCCTTGCCTATTCAAAGGCAGAAAAATACTCCCTGACTCAACACCACCACATGAGTCGTCAAACATAAATCACTTGGAGCTGCAATCAGCATCCTTCCACCCAGAAAAGACATCAACAAAGAAGAAAGGCCGACGGAAAGGCTCGACCGTCCCCAAGAGGATCCTTGCCTATTCCAAAGGCAAAACAAAAAAATTATTACTCCATGACTCAGTTTCATTACCACATGAGTCATCAAGCAAACTCATCCAGAATCTCCGCTTCATTCCCCAAAGGAGAATAAGGACTACATAAGAGTCCATCAAAGAAAATACGGAGTCAAATCCTCCACATCACCAGGGGGCAAAAGAAGGAAAAGAAGGAAAAACTTTTCATCCCCTAGCAGAGGCCACTACAGAAAAAAGGCCAAATAATGTCTCTAAACAGAGCATATCAAGAAAAATCTCCACAAAAAAAAGGAAAAAACAAAAATTTCCATCTTCCAGATCAAATAAGAGCTTCACAAAGCCAGGAGCCAGAACTCCATCATACCCCCAGGAAGTCAACAAATTCCCCAGGGCCAATAAAAAGGAAAGAGAAGAAAAGAAAACCTCTTCATCCCCAGCAAAAGATAAAAAGCCTGTGTGTACAAAAGAAAAAAGGCACACACATCCAAAATCAAAAATCCAAAATCGCAAAAAAAGAGAAATCGCGAGAAAAGGGTAAAAACTCATTCCCCAGCAAAATAAGAGCTTAGGCAAAACCAGTTCAAACAATATCAGCCAATAAGGAGTCAAAAAACTCCATTTCTCCCTAGAGGAACAATTCAAGACAGATCTCCGGAATGAAATTAATTCCCCAG
The DNA here is from genome assembly GCA_963425845.1 of Sphenostylis stenocarpa. NCBI lineage: Eukaryota > Viridiplantae > Streptophyta > Magnoliopsida > Fabales > Fabaceae > Sphenostylis > Sphenostylis stenocarpa. Next base: position 54,218,718 of record OY731400.1, read on the forward strand.
TGGATCATCAACAAGAAAACTACCCCAGTGAGCCTACGACAAAGGCAAACTACAAAATTATATCCACAGGGAGTTAAATCGCTCATAACGCCCAAAGACGGATATCCATAGTGAAGCACAAAGCCTTCACTTGCAACAAGCAAGCAAAAACTAATATCCCCAAGAAATGGGAAATCAACCTATGCAAGAGGCAATCCAAACCCTCAAAGTCTTCACCACTATTGAAGCATTCGCCTAATCAAGAGGCATAACAAAATCCCCAAATGAATCTTTGCCTAATCAAGAGGCACAATCAAGAAGAGAATTCAAAATCCCTAGAAGATTCCCGCCTAAAAAGAGGCAATCAACAAGAATCCCCCGCCAAGACTGGACGGCTAAAAGGAAAAGCCAAAACAAGAATCCCCGGTCAAGACCGGATGGCTAAAAGAAAAAGCCAAAACAATGAAATCCCCGGCAAAAGCCGGATGGCTAAAAGAAAAAGCCAAAATCAAAGAATCCCCGGCAAAAGCCGGATGGCTAAACAGAAAAGCCAAAAATCAGAAATCCCCGGTAAAACCGGATGACTAACAGAAAAGTCAAAAAGTCAAATCAAATATTCCCCACGGAATGGGCGCGTGAACAGAAACAATAAGTCGCCAACATATAATCACAGGATTAACTACCAAAAAGTGCATCCTGAGAACCTTGCAGAACGGGGTTCGGACCGGGTGGGGGTAGGTACCCATCAGAATCTTGCAGAACGAGATTCGGATCGGGTGGGGGTAGGTACCCATCAGAATCTTGCGAACGAGATTCGGACCAGGTGGGGGTAGGTACCCATCGGAGCCTTGCGGAACGGGGTTCGGACCGGGTGGGGGTAGGTACCCATCGAGCCTTGCGGAACGGGGTTCGGACCGGGTGGGGGTAGGTACCCATCGGAGCCTTGCGGAACGGGGTTCGGACCGGGTGGGGTAGGTACCCATCAAAATCTTGCGAACGAGATTCGGACCGGGTGGGGGTAGGTACCCATCGAACCTTGCGTAGCCGGGTTCGGACCAGGTGGGGGTAGGTACCCATCGGAGCCTTGCGAACGGGGTTCGGACCGGGTGGGGGTAGGTACCCATCGAGCCTTGCGAGAATGGGGTTCGGACCGGGTGGGGGTAGGTACCCATCGAGCCTTGCGAACGGGGTTCGGACTAGGTGGGGGCAGGTACCCATCGAGCCTTGCGGAATGGGGTTCGAACCGGGTGGGGGTAGGTACCCATCGGAATCTTGCGAACGAGATTCGGACTGGTGGGGGTAGGTACCCATCGAATCTTGCGAACGAGATTCGGACCGGGTGGGGGTAGGTACCCACCGGAACCTTGTAGAACGGGGTTGAGACCGGATGAGGGTAAGTACTCATCGAATCTAGCAAAAATGCAGATTCGCACCGGGTGGGGGTAGGTACCCACTAAAACCTTAAAAATAAGGTTTGTACCGGATGAGGGTAGGTACTCATCAAAACTTAGCAGAATGCATTAGGTGGAGTAAAAATACTCACCTAAGCATTTCAAAAATGGGTTGCAAAGACCTTACTTCTATTAGAGGATAGTTCGAGTGTTGAGCACCTCGGAAGTAAGTACCCACAAGAGTTTAGCAAAATGCGAACTCATACCAGGTGAGGGTAGGTACTCACCAAAACCTTGCAGAACAAGGTTCATACCTAGTGGGGGTAGGTACTCACTAAAGTCTAGTAAAATACAGACTTATACCTGGTGAGGGTAAATACTCACCAGAGCCTTACAAAAGGAGGCTCAAACCAGATAGGGGTTGGTACCTATCAAAATATTTATCATCCGGAGGATCAGCAAGGAGCAGCATCCGAAGGATGACCGGGCAAAAGGGTTAACTCCTTCCCCTACCAACTAATTTTGTCGGCATATCAAGCCGACAAATTAGTTAGGCAGGTGAAGGGGGGGCAGCTGTAGACCCCTAATTTTGTCCGGCCTCTCAAAATAAAAGCTAGGGAAACTTCATACAGTTCACCCGGCTTCATATCAAAGAAAAACCGAGAAAGACCTCCCACAACAAGACGGAGTTCACCCATCCACACAATAAAGACTAAAGAGACTTCCTACACGAAGATAAAGCTCGCCCGACATCTTAATGAAGGCCAAGAAGACTTCCTATATGAAGATAAAGCTTCAACGGACACACATCGGCATCAAACGACGTCCGAAAAAGGAAAGGAAAGCTTCTCGGGGGTCCTAGAACGCAAAAACTGGCCAAGACAGGTTGGGACAGCCGTCCCAAACTGGGACAGCCATCCCAAACACCAAAAGCCAAGTGAGACGCACGTCTCACCTTTGGGACGCACGTCCCAAGCCACAAAATTCAAATGGGACGGCCGTCCCAAACCCAACTGGCCGTCCCAGCCTGACTCAGTGCAAATTTGGCAGTTGGGACGGCCGTCCCAACCTAGACGGCCGTCCCAGATGTCCAGGCTGCGAAATCTATAAATAGGAGCCTCATTTGTCATACCCCAGACCCCAGACAACTCCAAGACTTGTCTTCTTCTCTCCCTCCTTCGAATGATCTCTCTGATTGCCTTTAATAGGTAACAATCAGTTAAGGAATTTGTATTCCGGCATTCGATTCTTCTAAGAAATTTTAGTCGAGTCGAGTTTATTCGAGAGGAGAGTCATTGTAGAGTGAAGGATTGCCGCAAAGCGTCCTCTGTATAAAAGACTTATAATATAAAGCTTGCTTCGGAGGTTCTTCTCAATTCTCTTCCCTTTTATTGCTTTATTTACTGCTTTCTGTATGCAATGTAGATAAAACCATGTAGATAGCCATATTTAAATACTGTACGAATAAAATAGGGTAATAGCGTAATTTCTTATAATCTTTACTTAAATGAATTAATCCGTCATAGGGAACCCGAAAGGGGCATTGTGGGGTGCTAATACCTTCCCCACACGTAACTAACTCCCTTACCTGACTCTGGTTATAATGGCCAAGTTTGGTTTTTATTAAAATCAATGCCTTTTTCTCCTTTTCCAATGTTTATGGTCAAAACATTGGTGGCGACTCCAAAAGAACCCTTTTCGAAAACCTTGCTTCTATTAGAGGATAGTTCAGCGTTGAGCGCCTCGGAAGCAATGAACATATTTTTAACAAAAAACGCGAGTCTCAACCATCTGTTCGCGACCGCTCACATTAACGTTCGAGATGTCCCAGGACGTCAGAACGGACGGCGGCGACAGTCATCAAGGACCACATGATCAAAGCGAAAAGGCTAAGTGATTTCAGGTATCCTTATGCAATATTGATTTCTAAATTTTTAACTCATTTTGGTGTTGATTTGGAAGGTGAATTAGTTGAAACTGTTCGTCCCACAAATGAGGTCAATAATTCTGTCCTTCATAAAATGGGGTTCATTAAAATTGACGATGAATGGATTTCCAAAGAAGAAGCAGGAAGAGAAGAAGAAATTGAAGAAGAAGAGCAAGAGGAAGATGTCAATACTGGTGTCCCAAGTACTTCTGCAGCAAGATCATCAGACCTGATGGAAGAGTAGTGTCCATTAGAAATGATTCCATATATTCCACAACCTGACCGTGGTACGCCTCTCTCACAGTTCGAAAGAACCATGCTACATCAGATGAATGAACTACAAACCAATCAAAGGAGGCACATGGAGATGACGGTTGCTCTGCAGGCTCGTCAGCATTATCTGGATGAAAATTTCATTGCCAGATTTCAACACATTGACAACCAATTGGAAGATATCTACAACAGGATTGTTGATCTGTAGTTTAATCAAGGTCCCGGGAACGGGGATGAATGAAGTCTTAATTGTTCTTGTTTCTTTTCTTTTTATTTTTGGGTACCTACGTGGTACTATTGGACTGTAACTAAAACACTTTATTTGATGCAGTCAAATAGGGGGAGAAGTGTTTGCTTAAAACTGTCACTACACACACACCACAAAATCATATATGTCTCTATTCTGTTATTGAATTGTGCAGGTGCAGTGGATATTTGTCTCCATCAAATATGGGGAGATTGAAGCACTTGGTGGATTTGATGAAGACATATTCGAGTTGATATAGTTTAGTTTGTGGGTGTGTAAATGAATAGGTTAGGAGTTTAGAACTTAATCTCTTGATAGGCCAATAGATCTTGTGATAAGCACCTTAAAATGATGCATCTCAGTGAAATCATTTTTCTGCATGAAAAACTAACATTTAAGCATTAAAAGAACAAACTAAGTTTTTCAATCTGTTGAAAAGAAATTTCAATCTGTTAAAATCACTTAAACATAAGAAATGTTCTTATAGATTCGAAATTTCAATTGGTTGAATCACGGAATCAACAGGTTAAAATATTCTTAATGAATTTTTCAAATATCAAAGGTTTCACATTTTCAAACTGTTAAAATATTTTTTAACTGTTGAAACACGAAACTATTTTTTCGAGTCTAAGTGCTTTTCAAAACTTCAATCTGTTGAAATACTTTTCAATCTGTTAAAACGGAGAGACTATTTTTTCTGACTAAGAGTCTACAGGATTTCAATCTGTTGAAAGGTTTTTTAATCAATTGAAACAGAGAGCTGTCATTCTTCATTAAGCTATTTCAATCCATTGAAAACACGAATCAATCGATTGAATGAAGTTTTAAATGAAATCAATCGATTGAAACATCGTTTTAATCAATTGAAAAATATTCTAATCGATCATAATTTGATTCTGATCGATCATAACTTGTTCTAATCAGTCATAATGTTGTTCTGATCGATCATTTGCTTCTCGGAATCAGTTTTTATCAGTTTAAACGTTCTGGTTCTCTCTTTTAGTCTATAAATACAAATTTGATCTATCTTTTGAAATATACAATTTGAGAAAACATTTGAAAGCAATCTTTGAGCAATCATATCCGTGACTTTCTTTGAGCATTTAGAATCTTTTCATATCATAAGGTGCTTTGATCAAGATTGTTGTTAATCAAAGAGAGAAAGTGCTGAGTTAGAATTGCTTCGGACAATTGTACTCGATAAAGCTTCAATCCAGGTTTTTTCTTTTCATACGCTTGTGTAAAGTGTGGTTGTGTAGATTGGTTTTTGATCTACACTGGTTACAGTAACTAGATTTGGTTACTGGGAGGTTTCAAGAGTCTATCTTGTGGGTTTGTAAGATAGTTCTTGGGGTAGATTGGTGAATATCTACTGGTTGTATTTTTCACTGGAATTAGTGGAACTTGGCAGATTTGTCAAGAACTGGATGTAGCTCTGGTAAAGAGTGAACCAGTATAAATTGTTGTGTTGAATTTCTTCTTTCATCGCTTTTATTTCTTGTCTATTTACTTGCTGTGATTAAAATCAAACCTACCTACACAGGAATTAAATAAAGGTAATTCATTCTTCCAAGAGAAAGTAAGTTTTGCGAAAAAGTTTTCTAAAGTTCAATTCACCCCCCCTCTTAAACTCAACCATTAATTCTTTCAGTGTCCAAACAACAAATCTCCGCCCTAGAGGAGAGACTGAAGGCGGTGGAGGGGCACAATTTTGACGTCAAAGAGGTGGCGGATATGTGCCTAGTGAAGAATATCCATTTCCCTCCAAAATTCAAAATCCCAGACTTCCCCAAGTACGCCGGGTTGACCTGCCCCAAGAACCATCTTACGATGTATTGTCGTAAGATGGCTGCGCACGCTGAAAATGAAAAACTCCTGATCCACTGCTTCCAGGAGAGTTTAGCTGACATCTCAACTGGTACATGCAGTTGGAAAGAGGGCAGGTCCAAAATTGGAAACAACTAGCGACGCTTTTCTTCGTTGTTATCAATACAATATCGATCTGACCCCTGACAGGTCAGATCTTAGGACCCTAAGTAAAAGGAATGATGAATCCTTCAAAGCGTAAGCCCAAAGGTGGAGGGAAATGGCCGCCCAAATAGAGCCTCCGCTGACGGATAAGGAAACGGTGGCTATGTTCATAGATTCACTGACTGGAGCTTACTACGATAAAGCAATAACCAGTACCTCCAATCTTTTTTCGGACATAGTCACTGTAGGGGAAAGATTGGAGCAGGGGCTGAGAAGTGGGAAGATAGCACAGTCTTCACATGCTGGCGTCTCATTCAGAAAACCTGCCGACAAGAAGAAGGATGAAGTTGTGCACGCGATTAACTTCGCTACTCCTTCTGCTCCACAAGCGGCTTGGCAGCCTCGCAAGAAAGAAAGGAAGTTCACTCCCATCTCAACTTCCTATGGTAAATTGCTGCCTCAGCTGTTGGAGGCCAAGCTTTTGACCTGCGTTCCTCCCAAAAAGCAAATGGAGCCTCCCTACCCCGAGTGTTATAAACCAAACGAGAAATGCGATTACCACTCGGGTTCACCTGGGAACTCAACGGAAAATTGCTTGACCCTGAAGTATAAGGTCCAAGAATTAATCGACGCCAGGTGGATAACCTTTGATGCCTCTGATTCTGATGTGGACGCCAAGCCTCTATCAAAGCCAGAATAGCAGAGAGGGAGGACTGGGAGGATCAGCCCCTAGGGTTCTTTTTTTAGCTTTCTCTTGTATCTCCCGCGGTCCCGCCCGCGGCCGCGGGAATTTTGACTAAAAGGGCTTGTACATACGCTTTCATTTTCCTTAATACACGAGGCATTTTCTTGTCATATTCATTTCCTTCATTCTTTTCCCTCTTCTATTTATTATTCTTTCAAAAATAATTGAATAATAAAATCTATGACTAAAATAGAACCTAAAACACATCATGTGTGTGATTGATGAATCTCTGTGGACTCCGGAAGCCGAAGGCGAATGAGTCGAGTCTGACAGTGAGTAGGGGACCATTTCCCCGGACATGTAGAGAATGTTGGAAAAACAAGCACGCATTATACAACCGCATCAAGAAGAAACAGAAACTATCAATTTGGGAGAAGAGGATGATGAGAAAAAGATAAATATCGGCACCCAAATAGATAGTAGCATAAGGGAGGGATTGACACAACTTTTAAAAGAGTATATGGATGTGTTCGCTTGGTCCTATCATGACATGTCCGGGCTCGATATAAGTATAGTGGAACATCGACTGCCATTAAAAGAAGGATTCCGACCTGTAAAGCAAAAACTCAGAAGAATCAAACCAGATTGGTCCTTAATGATTAAGGAAGAAGTACAAAGACAATTGGATGCCAATTTCCTAGTAGTGTCCAAATACCCTGAATGGCTGGCCAACATAGTGATTGTCATAAAAAAGAACGGTAAGGTCAGGGTATGTGTGGATTATAGGGACCTCATTCGAGCAAGTCGAAAGGATGACTTTACCCTACCACATATAGACACACTAGTAGACCATACCGCTACCAACACACTTTATTCCTTCATGGACGGGTATGCGGGGTACAATCAAATTAAATTGGCCGTCGAGGACAGAGCAAAAACCTCTTTCATCACACCATGGGGTACCTTCTACTATCGAGTAATGCCTTTCGGACTCAAGAATGCAGGGGCTACCTATCAAAGGGCTATGGTCACACTATTCCACGATATGATCCACAAGGAAATAGAAGTATACGTGGATGACATGATCGCCAAGTCCAGAAACGAGATGGACCACATTCAATATCTCAAGAAGCTATTCGATCGGCTTCGAAAGTATCAACTAAAACTAAACCCGACAAAATGTACTTTCGGAGTACGATCAAGAAAACTCTTGGGGTTCATCGTCAACAAAAGAGGAATCGAGGTGGACCCTGACAAAACCAAGGCGATTTTGGAAATGCCCCCACCAAGCACGAAAAAGGAGGTCAGAGGATTTCTGGGCTGAATCAACTATATTGCCCGTTTCATTGCACAGTTGACGGATAAATGTATACCCATCTTTAAATTGTTGCGCAAAAATCAACCAACGGTGTGGAATGAAGAATGCCAACAAACGTTCGATAAAATAAAAACATGCTTAACCAATCCGCCAGTATTGGTACCACTCGTTGAAGGAAGACCTTTGATCCTATATCTGTCAATACTCAAAGAGTCCATGGGATGTGTGCTCGGTCAACAAGACGAAACCGGGAAGAAAGAGCGAATCATTTATTATCTCAACAAAAAATTCCTAGATTATGAGACCCGTTATACACCATTTGAAAAAACCTATTGCGCATTGGTGTGGGTCACTCAGCGTCTCCGGCAATACATGGCTCGACACACGACATGGTTGGTCTCCAAAATGGACCCAATTAAGTACCTCTTTGAAAAGCCCATTCTAACCGGAATAATAGCTAGGTGGCAAGTGCTCCTCTCAGAGTTCGACATCGTTCATGTCACCCAGAAAGCTATTAAAGGTAGCCCCCTAGCAGATTATCTAGCCCATGGATCAACAAATGAATATCAGTCCCTACAAGATGATTTTCCCGATGAACATATCATGCACATTGAACACGAAGAGACCAAAGAAGAAGCATGGACCATGTTCTTCGACGGAGCCACAAACATGCTTGGGCACGGGATAGGAGCTATTTTGATATCCCCATAAAAGAAGTATATCCCCGTAATGGCTAGGTTGAATTTTGACTGTACTAATAACATGGCCGAATACGAAGCGTGCGCGCTAGGAATCCAAGCAACTCTAGATCATGGGGTTACCAAGTTCAAGGTTTTCGGCGATTCATCCCTTATCATCTATCAACTTAAAGGTGAATGGGAAACCCAAAACTCTAAATTAATCCCATATCTAGAGCACATACGTGATTTAGTTTCGAGGCTGGAAAGCGTTACCTTCAAGTATGTTCCTCGGGAGGACAATAAATTTGCTGACGCCCTTGCTACTCTATCATCCATGTTCTCTTTAGAACAAGAGCATGAGATGCCAACCATTCAAATCAAACTGCATGACAAACAAGCTTTTTGCATGACAGTAAACAGCGAGCGCGATCAAAACCCCCGGTATCATGACATAAAGCAATACCTCATGAAGGACGAATACCCCGAAGGAATCAATGATAATGATAAAAGAACCATTCGTAAAAGGGAAATAGGGTTCACGCTGATTGAAGAAATCCTCTACAAAAAGAGCTTCGATTCCACTCTTTTAAGGTGTGTGGACCATGAAGAAGCTCAAACCTTGATAAGAGAAATCCACAAAGGAGCCTTTGGGACCCACACACCTGGGCATGTCATGGCAAAGAAAATCTTAAGGGCAGGGTATTTCTGGTCCACAATGGAGGCCGATTGTCACCAATATATTAAAAAATGTCACAAGTGCCAAATCTATGCCGATAATATTCGCGTTCCGCCCGCACCTCTCAACACTCTAGCCACACCATGGCCATTCTCTATGTGGGGCATGGATGTCATTGGACCCATTGAACCCAAAGCATCTAATGGTCACCGCTTTATCTTGGTGGCCATCGACTATTTCACCAAATGGGTTGAGGCAACATCATACGCACACGTGACTAGAAAAGTGGTGACCACCTTCATCAATAAAAATATTCTATGTCGGTATGACATCCCTCATCGGCTCATTACTGATAATGGGACCAACCTCAATAACAAGATGATGGAGGAATTAAGTCAAGATTTCAAAATTCAGCATCACAATTCCTCTCCATACCGACCTAAGATGAACGGTGCAGTAGTGGCAGCCAATAAAAACATCAAAAGAATCATCCAAAAGATGGTAATAACCTACAAGGATTGGCATGAATGCTCCCCTTTGACTTGCACGGTTACCGAACTTCTGTACGAACCTCCACAGGGGCTACTCCATTTTCCCTCGTATACGGCATGGAGGTCGTACTACTAGTAGAAGTTGAAATACCCTCCTTGCGAGTTGTTATGGAAGCAAAATTGACAGAAGCAGAATGGGTCCAAAATCGCTACGATCAGCTGAACCTAATCGAAGAAAAACGATTGAACACCAGATGTCGGGGGCAAGTTTATCAAAAGAAAATCAAGAAAGCTTACGATAAGAAAATCAACCCCTACACATTCCGAGAAGGGGATCTAGTAATAAAGAAATTGCTTCCAGCCCAAAAAGATAAAATTGGGAAATGGGCAGCAAATTATGAAGGACCCTTTGTGGTCAAGCGAGCCTTCTCAGGAGGAGCCCTGATCCTCACCAACATGGATGAAGAAGAGCTTTGACATCCAGTCAACTCAGATGCGGTAAAGAAATACTACACTTAAAGACATTGCTCACGACCCGTCATGATGAAAACTCGCAAAGAGCATCCTGGGCAAAAGATAGGGTCCATATTCCTCGCTAGGATACGTCCTAGGCAAAAATTAAAAAAAAAAAGAGAGCAATGATTACCTTCGCCGAAAACCGTAAGGCGACTAAGGTAATACCTTCCTAGAAGCAGGCAAACTTTGCATGATCTTCACTCCAGGCTCGAGCATCTCAACTGAAGCAACCAAGAGAAGCAGAGAAACAGAAATCAAGGACATGATTTTTACAGCTTATACAGTATAACCAACCTTGGCCAGCTCTTCTTCTAAATTCCTTTGTAAATCCCTCTGTAAAAATAAACCATTTGCCTATATCAATAAAAATTGTCTTCTCCTCTCTTGACCTACTTATGAAAATGTCTCTGTATTAACGAAACACAAGCATGCATAAAAAGTCAATACAAGAAAGCATAAGAAAAAGAAAAAAGGATCAAAATAAGCAGTTCCTGCTAGGACATTCTTAGGCAAAAATAGGGCAGCCTGCTAGATCGAAAACCCGCAAAGGGCGGTCTAGGCAAAAGTTAAGGCCTTCATAAAAAGAAAAAGCCCACTAAGATACCCTAGGCAAGAATTAAGGCAGCCCGCTAGATCGAAAACCCGCAAAGGGCGGTCTAGGCAAAAGATAGGGCTAAAACAAAAATAAAATTTCATAAGAATAAACACAGGAAAACAACAACAAGAATACCACTCACTTTCTAGGTGCCCAAACTAAAAATAAATTGCATTTAGAGCATCCATGCACAAATAGTCGCACGAAAACGACTTTGTCAAAATCAAAACAAACAAAATGCTTCAGGCAAATAAAAACAAAAAGCATTCATGTAAGAAAATTAACTTTGTGCTTGTATTCGAAAAACAGGAAACACCCAAAGGCATCCCGGTAAGACTTCACCGACTCTACCAAAAACATACATCAACCACAAGAGTTTTTCGACGAACAGCAAAGTCGAACTACAAAAGACTACCCAGCGACCAACAAGCTGGATGACCACCAAAATACCCCCCAGCATAACCGGACGACTACTCCAGAAAAGTAAAAAAAACAAAGACAAGATAATACATCTCAACAACGGTGCATGAGCTACTGAGCAGTAAGCCGCCACCACCACTAGTCCTACGCAGTGGACTGTACCAGCCTGATGGGGGGTTTATACTCATCTAGCCCAACGCACAGTGGGTTGCAACTACCAGCCTGATGGGGGGTTTATACTCATCCAGTCCTACGCACAATGAACTGCACCTACCAGCCTGATGGGGGGTTTATACCCATCAACCGAAGGATCGACTACCATCAGAAGGAGTATCCTGAGGTTCTACCATGTGTCAACCAAAAGGATCGGCTACCGTTAGAAGGAGCATCCTGGAGGCGCACAACACATTCTTTTCCGAAGGGATCGGCTACCGTCAGAAGGAGCATCCTGGAGGCATACACTTTTTCCCCAAAAGATCATCCGCCGCAAGAGGGAGCATCCAAAGGGTAACCGAGCAAGATGGTTAACTCCTTCACCCTCCAGCCGATCTTCTTGGCACAATAGGCCAACAGTCGGCTAGTCAGGTGAAGGGGGGCAGCTGTAGACCCTAAATCTTACCGGCCTCAAAATAAGAGTAGAAGACCTCCTATTCGAAGATGGACGAAGCCTAAAAAGCCACTAGGAGAGACTATTAAGCCCCATATTAGAGTAGGAAGGATTTTCTATACAAAAATAAGGATTTTTGCCTTTAGGGGTCGAGACCGCTGTCTCGCTTTTCGGGACCGCCGTCTCGACCAATGGCAAGTCGAGACTGCCGTCTCGCCACTTACCATTGGCGAGACCCCCCTCCCGGTTGGCGAGAAGGCCCTCTCGCCACTTGGCAAGTCAAGACCGCCGTTTTGCCACTTATTCAAGTTGAGACCGTCGTCCCAAATGGCAAGACCGCCGTCTCGACCTTGCTAGTCGAGACCGCCATCTCGACCTGACAGGCGCGAATCCCTATAAATAGGGGGTGCTCTCCCCTTCATTTCACACAGTTCTTCCACCTTCCCTTCTACAATTTCTTAAAATTCTTCTCCTAGAACCCCTCCGAAGCATTTCCGGAGTTTCTGAGTGTCTAAGAGAGCTTTTTTATAGCGTTTTCGAGCGAGATTTCGACGTTGTAAGAGCGAAGGGCTGCCAAAATGCACCCTATTTTTCAAGAGAATTAATCAAAAGCTTGCTTCAGAGGTTTCTTCACTCTCTCCCTCTCTTTTACTGTCCTTTTTATTCATATTAAATTGCGTAATAGATATTAGGGCCATGTAGTCATCATTTTAATTCCGCAAATAAAAGGGTAAAAGCGTCATTTCAAAAGTTTATCTATAAAATAACTGGCGTGTCATAGGGAACCCGAAAGGGGCGTCTTAAGGGAACTAACACTTCCCTTACACGTAACTAACTCCCTTACCCAACTCTGGTTTTAACGACCAAAGTTGGTTTTCGAAAAACCAACGCCTTTTCTCCCCTTTTTCGATGTTTCTGGTAAAAACATCGGTGGCGACTCCATAAGAACCCTTTCAAACTTGTTCTTAGATAAGCTCGGTTATCAGACGATTTAAGAACGCCCTTTCAAAAAACTCGCCCTTAGGTTCAACCCAGTTATCGGACAACCTAAAGGTGTTCTAACCTCACCCATAAAAGGGCAAAAAATGGAAAGTCGAAACCATCGCGTCGCTTCGACCACCTCTTTTTGACGGCGGCGACAGGTAGAAATCGGTTAAGGAGGTCTCCTCTTGAGACGTCGGACCCTCGGTAGAGTGATCTTTTTCTTTATTGCTGGAGAGGAGCGTGCTTATAGAGCGAGGGGATTGCCACAAAGCGTCCTCAAGTTTTGAAAAGTTAATATAAAAGCTCGCTTCAGAGGTTCCTTTTCTATTCTCTCTCTTTTACTGCTTTCTTTACCGCTTTCCTTGTATGCATTAGATACTAGGATCATGTAGATATTTAAATTCTGCCAATAGATAAATAAATAGGGTAAAAGCATAGTTTTTTTCAGTCTTTACTTTATAAACTAGTCCATCATAGGGAACCCGAAAGGGGCGTTGTGGGGTGCTAACACCTTCCTCACACGTAACTAACTCCTTTACCGTTTGGCCAGACGGCCGTCTCACCTTCCTTTAAGGATGAGACGGTCGTCTCGTTTGGCCAGATGACCGTCTCTCCTTCCCTGAAGGACGAGACAATCGTCTCGTTTTCCCAGACGACCGTCTCGCCTGTCAGAAGCCCAAACGGCAGTCCCGACCTGTCTGAGGCGAATTCCTATAAATAGGACCTCCCGCCCCCCTCATTTCACAGATTCTCACATTCCTTGCACTCCTACTACTCTCTTGGAAGTCTTTTGACACTTGAGAGTGACTCTGACCATTATTCTAGAGTTCGAGTGAGCTTTCCGATTTCTATTAAGGTAGAAATCGGTTAAGGATGTCTCCTCTTGAGACGTCCGACCATCAATAGAGTGATATTTTTCTTTATTGCGGGAGAGGAGCGAGCTTGTAGAGCGAGGTGATTGCCAAAAAGCATCCTCAAGTTTTGAAGATTTAATATAAAAGCTTGCTTCGGAGGTTCTTTTTCTATTCTCTCTCTTTTATTGCTTTCTATACCGCTTTCCTTGTATGCATTAGATACTAGGATCATGTAGATATTTAAATTCCGCTAGTAGATAAATAAATAGGGTAAAAGCATAGTTTCTTTCAGTCTTTATTTGATAAACTAGTCCATCATAGTGAACCCGAAAGGGGCGTTGTGGGGTGTTAACACCTTCCCCACATGTAATTAACTCTCTTACCCAACTCTGGTTGTAACGACCAAAGTTGGTTTTTCTAAAACCAACACCTTTTTTTCCTTTTTCAATGTTTATGGTAAAAACATCGGTGGCGAATCTATAGAATCCTTTTCGAAAACCTCGCCTTTAGGTCCAGTCCAGTTATCGGACAACCTAAACGCGTTGAACATCTTCTTTAAAAAAGATGTGAGTGATACAAACCATCGCGTTGTTACAACCTCCTCTTTTGATGGCGACGACGAGTGCCAATGGTTAAAGTAAAGAAAATATTTTTTTACTTTATTTTATATTAGTAAATCAAATGATACAAAATGAAGACAATATGAAATTAAGACTTGTAGCTCTATTTTAAAAGATGTTTTTATTTGGTAGCTTCGAAGTTAATCACAATGGTAAGTTCTGATGTATGTGTTCTATTGAAAACTTTGATTAGGGCGAAGAGTATTTTGTGATTATTATTATTATTATTACTTTTTCGTAACTTTTTAGAAAATATTATTTTTAATTATTACATATTTAATTATTATATATTGGTCCATTGAAGGGTTAAATGGGTTTACGTTTTAGTTTTAAAAGTTTTAATATTTTTTCACATATCAATAAATGTTAAATGTATGGATAGATTATATGATATATGTACATGATACAAATTTAATTAATGATTAATGACAATTCGGCTAGATTACCATGAAATTTGTAATTGATAGTTATTTTTTTTTATATGAGATGTGTATGGTTTTTAATTAATGATTAGATAACGAAGTTTGACTTGATAATGAGGAGATTTGTTATTGATTATTAGGTATAACATGATATGTATAAGATATAATATTATTTTAATTAATAATAATGTGTATCATATGACTAATAACAAAATAAAACATAACAAACAGGATTTGTTATTGATTATTAGTTATAACATAAGATGTGTATATAATATAATATTATTATGATACAATATTATTTTTAATTAATGATTAATAACAAAGTTGGATATGATAATGAAGTGATTTGTTATTGATTATTAGTTATAACATATGATGTATATACCATGTAAATGTTCGTAAAGTAAATATAGTTTTGAGTTGATCTTAAGAGAAATATTTATCTTGAAATAATAAGAAAAATCATTAAACAGACAATAATGAGATTTCAAACTAATCTTTACCATTCTATCCATAAATGATAAAGAAAAATAGTCTTTTCTAATTTCTTTATTTAATATTCTATAATCAATACATACTCTTCAGTTAATTTTTTTACTTTATGTAGAATTAATTCATTTTTTTAAAATAATTGTTAAACCAAATTATTTAGGAACTACTTGTATAAGGTTCAAAGATAAATAATATTTATTTGTAAAAATCTAGAGTAACATATTTTTTAATTACTTATAATATATGGATTTACTTTCTTTTTAGGTTATTTAATAGGTTTATAATAATCTTCAAATAAAATCGTATACATATATAAAGAATGACTAATTCGTGGATATCAAGTCCAATTTATAATATTTTTATTTTCCTTAATTATAATAATTAATTTAGTTTTTTTTAACATTCAACAAATTAGAAATAATTAACAAATCATTATCAGTTAAAAATACATACTTTAAATTAAAATATAAAGTTTTTAAATAAGTAAGTTAATGATTTAGTTTAAGATCATTATTTTCAAAAACTATTTTTTGAATTTTTTTCTACCTTTTTTATTTATTTTCTAGACTATTTTTGTTGATCGAAAGCAAACTTCGCTAAGCGACTTCAGCTTTCACTCAATGCTTTTATATAAAAACATCAAACACTGCACAAATTTTGTTAACTAAATTTAGCTTTTGCTCAACACCAACTCTCTATATTCGACTACTCATGTTTTTCAATTTTCAAGATCTTAGTAGTTTGTACATAATTTTCACTAAGTGAATTTAATCTCCACTTAACATCATTTAGCACTCACTAGTGCAGAAAAGGGCTTATACGTCACCCAATTGTCGTCGCATGTAAAAATATTCAACGTAAATAAAACGCGGTGGCAATTTTGTAAATAAGGGACACAACTTTTACGTCGCACACCCCAGCACGCGACGTAAAAAGCCTCTTTTACGTCGCACCTGGGTGGCGCGACGTAAAAGAAGGCCTTTTACGTCGCGTGCTGGGGGGCGCGACGTAAAAAGTGATAGCATTTTACGTCGCGCCCCCAGCACGCGACGTAAAAGTCCTTCTTTTACGTCGCGCCACCCAGGTGCGACGTAAAAGAGGGCCTTTTACGTCGCATGCTGGGATGCGCGACGTAAAAAGTCTCTTTTATTCCCTCCCTGGCACACTCCCTCGTCTCGCACAACCAGGGTTTTTGAGAACGACGACGAGAACGACGACAACAGCTACCTCTGCACACCATTTTCGATCAGTTTTACAGTGAAAAACATCTACATTGTGTGTCATTTGATGAGCTTGATATTTCTCCCCGATTGGATTCGAGTTTGAAATCATTTTTCGTCTACACTCGAGGTTAGTGTTCTATGTCATTGCTATATGTTTACATTGAATCCGTGATTGTTTTTGGGGATCTCAATCACGTTATAGTATGAATGTATCCACTGGATTGTTATTGGAATGTAATTATTTGTTTGTTTGTTTGAGTGCATTCGGTTTACACACTCCATTGTTGTTGGAACGTGCTTTGTTGTTTGTATATTAATTTCTTTTTACATATAATTTTTAAATCTCTAGGAGTGACGAAACTTTATAACATAATATGAATCGAAGTTGGATGAATGCACGTCGTATTAGTGAAGAGTATGGAAAGGGAGTTGAGGAATTTTTGAAATTTTCTAGTGAAAATGGAAAAGCTATGAAAGGGACATATTATTGTCCATGTGTTCGTTGTTTGAATCAAATTCGTCATAAACTTGAGGATATACGTGATCACTTGTTTGTTTATGGTATTATTAAGAGTTATACAATATGGACATGGCATGGAGAAATATTAGACATCCCAACTGTGTCAACTACAAACAATTTTGATGAAGGGATGTATGATAATCTAGAGGATATGATACGTGATATTGGTGAAGAAAATTTTCTGAAAGCACATCTATATGATTCTTTGAAATCTGATTTTGCGCAACAATTGTACATAGGATGTAGTTTTACAAGATTATCAGCAACTTTAAAATTGTTTACTTTAAAAGCAAGAAATGGATGGACTGATAAAAGTTTCACCGAATTATTGGAGTTGTTGAAGGAGATGCTTCCTGAAGATAATACATTACCTATTCGTAACTATGAGGCAAAGAAGATATTATGTCCAATGGGTTTAGAGTACAAGAAAATACATGCATGTCCTAATGATTGTATATTGTACAGAAATGATTTTGCTAAATTAAAGATGTGTCCGACATGTGGTTTGTCGAGGTTCAAAAACAAAGTTGAGGAAAGTAGTGGTGAGGAAGAACTAGATGGTCCCCCTGCTAAGGTGTTATGGTATTTGCCAATTATACCTAGGTTTAAAATATTATTTGCCATTAAAGAAGATGCAAGAAACTTGACATGACATGCAAATGGTAGAAAATGTGACAATCTTCTTCGACATCCAGCTGATTCTCCACAATGGAAAAGGATTGATGAAACCTTTCCAGAATTTGGTGCAGAGCCAAGAAACTTGAGAATTGGATTAGCTACAGATGGGATGAATCCTTATGGAAATTTAAGTAGTAAACATAGTTCATGGCCAGTTATGTTGATCGTTTACAATTTTCCTCCTTGGTTATGCATGAAGAGAAAATATATGATGTTATCTATGATGATTTTAGGACCTCGACAACCAGGAAATGACATAGATGTATATCTTAGTCCTTTAATTGATGATTTGAAGATGTTGTGGGAAACAGGAGTGGATGTATTTGATTCATATCACGAAGTGAATTTCGAGTTGCGTGCAATGTTATTTTGTACTATAAATGATTTTCCAAGCATATGGTAATTTGAGCGAGTTATAGTGTGAAAGGTCATTTAGCATGTCCTTTATGTCAAGAAGACACAAGTTATATCCAATTGAAACATGGACAAAAAACTGCGTACAATAGGCATAGAAAGTTTCTAGTTGCTAATCATCCATATCGTAAAATGAAGAAAGCATTTAATGGATGTCGGGAGAATGCAATTGCATCAGTACCACGCAATGGTGAACAAGTATATGAGCAAGTGAAAAATATTAATATTGTGTTTGGAAAGACCCAAAAGAAATCCAATGAGAAAAACATTTGGAAGAAACAGTCTATATTCTTCAATCTTCCTTATTGGTGTAAGTTGGAAGTTAGACACTCGTATAGATGTGATGCATGTTGAAAAAAATGTTTGTGATAGTATAATTGGGACATTGCTTAACATAAAAGGAAAGACAAAAGATGGAATAAAAGCAAGACAAGATTTGGCGGACATGGGTATACATTCTAAATTACATCCACAATCGGTTGGAAAACGCACTTACTTACCTCCAGCTTGTCATACTCTATCAAAGAAAGAAAAGAGAAGCTTTTGTGAGTGTTTACATGAGGTCAAAGTGCCACAAGGATACTCCTCAAATGTTAAGAGTCTTGTGTCTATGCAAGAGTTGAAATTAGTTGGTTTAAAGTCTCATGATTGTCATGTGTTGATGCAACAACTTTTACCAGATGGCGATTCGAAACATCTTACCAACTTCGTTAGAATTTCTATTACTCGGTTATGTTTGTTTTTCAATGCCATTTGTAAAAAGGTAATTGATCCAAAAAAGTTAGATGAATTAGAAAATGAAGCAATTGTAATAGTGTGCCGGTTAGAAATGTATTTTCCCCTTCATTTTTTGATATCATGGTGCATTTGATAGTCCATTTGGTAAGGGAAATTCGATTATGTGGTCCAATTTTTTTAGATGGATGTATCCTGTTGAGAGATACGTGAAGATCTTAAAAGGATATGTGAAGAATCGAGTACAGGCCGAAGCTTCTATTGTGGAAAGGTACATTGCGGAAGAAGTCATTGAGTTTTGTTTAGGATACATGTCAAAATCGGAACCAATAGGTATTCCTAAGATGAGACATGATGGAAGATGTGAAGGTAAGGGTACTCGAAATTTAAAGATTAAAAATGTTAGTCGGAAAGAAGTTGACCAAGCACATTTATACATATTGAACAACACCGATGAAGTAATCCCTTACATATCACAACACATAACCGAAATAAAGGCAACACATCCACGAATGAATGAAAAATGGGTATTGAATAAACATAACAAAAGTTTCCTTTCTTGGTTTAAAAAAAGGGTATATGTTGAGATTAATGCTTCGAAACACTTTTGAGACTTGCTCGTGGGCCTAATAGTGATGTCATTACATTTGGTGGGTATGACATTAATAACTATTGTTTCTACTCAAAAATAGAAGATGATAAAGGTAGAGTACAAAATAGTGGGGTCACAATTCAAGCTGAATCTATGCATTTTTCTAGTTCTAAAGACAAAAATCCTATCACAGACTTCTATGAGTTATTTTGGGGTCATACAAGAGATATGGGAAATTGATTATGTTACTTTTAGGGTGCCTGTCTTCAAGTGTAAATGGGTTGAAGGGAATACGGGTGTGCGAACAGATGACCTAGGATTTACTTTGGTTGATTTGAGTAAAGTTGGGTATAAGGATGAACCTTTTATTTTGGTATATCAAGCGAGACAAATATTTTATGTCAAGGATCCATGTAATGAGAGATGGTCAATTGTCCTTGAAGGAAGAAGCATGCACGAAATTCATGAAGATGAGTCTCTAGATATACATGAAACACCTTCATTTTCAAGTAGACCATTTGATGACATTGTTGACAATGAAGTTGATGACATACATGCAATTCGAAGTGATCATGATGAAGGGATATGGGAAAACATACCAACATAATAGGTGTTTATCTTCACATTTTCTAGTTCTTTTTATTCAAACTTATAAAGTATGTTGACTTCATATTGTTTTGTTTTTCAGGATATGTCGGATTCCACATTGTGATCTGGTAGTGGTAGTGGCGATGGCGAGGAGCGGAAGTGGTGATAAAGGTAGATCTGTCACTCGGTTAAAGGGGTTGACAACAAGGAGGGTAGCTAGAGAGAAAACTCAAGTTGAAGTTGATCCACGTTCCGGTAAGGCATCCGGCCCAAATGTCTGCTAAGTTTAAGAGCTATTTGGGACTACTAGCTCGACACCATGTTCCGATTACTACTCCATCTTGGGTTGATGTAGAGGAAACCGAGAAGAACCTCATGTGGCGGGATTTTCGGGTATTTCTATATTTTTTGAATACTTTATATATCATTATTAATTGAATTTAACATTTATTGGTCATTTCACGACAAAATTTTGATGTTCCTAACACCGAGGTTATGAGGAAGAAGATTTTATCCTCCATTGCCATTAGATGGAGGGACTTTAAGACTTTCTTGACACGGGAGTATGTATTTGGAAAGTTTCAAGATGAATCTCTCTGTCTAAAGTATCAAATTAGTGAGGAGGATTGGTTACAGTTTTGTGCCAGCCGAATGGACCCCTCTTGGCAGGATAAAAGACGTGCTGCCCAACAACGTCAGAGGTTGAATGATGCACCCCATGTATTGTCATGAGGGGGGTATGCATTATTGGAGCAACGTCTCATGAAATCCAGAGAAGAGTCAGTAGGAGTTGATTCTACTGACCTTGCATCTCCACCCCCTCGCTATCAGATGTGGAAGGCAGCCCAGACAAAATCTGATGGACAAATGACTTCTGAGTCTGCACGAATCATTGCTCAGAAAATCGTAAGTTATAATGTCAATTTGAATTTGTTGAAAGTCCCACATCGCCTACCTCATATCATTTGGTATGGTTTAAATACATGTTAGGCTACTCCACATATTGCCAATTGGTTTTATGTTGGAACCTTAACATGGTATCAGAGCTAGAGCCAACTCAGGATCATCAGCAGTTGCTTCAGACATATCTGTATCTCTGACATCATGGCTAATTGCAGGATCGTTCATTGACATTGCAAGAGCCTTGTAGACCCCAAATCTTGCCCGGCCTCAAAATAAAGTCAGAAAGCTTCCTATTTTGAAGACGGTCGAAGCCTAACAAGCCATTAGGAGAGACTATTAGGCCCCCGTACTAAGATAGGAAGGTTTTTTGGCCCGAAAATAAAGTTTCTCGCCCTAAAGGGACGAGACCGCCGTCTGGGAATACCAGACCGCCGTCTCGTTTCAACGCCAGGACGAGACCGCTGTCTCGATTTTCCAGACGGCGGTCTCGTCACCCGCAAATTCGAGACGGCGGTCTGGGTTTTCCAGATGGCGGTCTCGATTCCTGCCAAGTCGAGACGGCGGTCTGGATTTTCCAGACGGCGGTCTCGACCCGCTGCCACGAACGAGACGGCGGTCTGGACTTTCCAGACGGCGGTCTCGACCCTGTCAGCGGAGACGGCGGTCTCGACCTGTCAGGCGCGAAAAACTATAAATAGGGGCGTCATTTCTCCCTTTTTCCACACACAGAATCAACAGCTCTCCCTTCTCTCTAGACTTTCTCTCTCTAAGAATCCCTCCGAGGCATTTCCGGAGTTTCTGAGTGTCTTTAGGCATAAATTGAGCGTTCTAAACCTTCTTTAGAATCCCTCCGAGGCATTTCCGGAGTTTCTGAGAGTTTGTAGAGTGAAGGGTTGCCAAAACGCACCCTCTCTTTTAAAGAGAATATATAAAGCTTGCTTTGGAGGTGCACATTCTCTCTCCTTATCGTTTTACTGCTTTCATTTAAATATATGCAATAGATACTAGGGCCATATAGTCATAATCTCTAAATACCGTATAATAAAAGGGTAAAAGCGCTATTTGCCAGTTTAATTATTCATTCAATTTAGCCGGCCTATCATAGGGAACCCGAAAGGGGCATCGTAAAGGAACTAACACTTCCTTTACACGTAACTAACTCCCTTACCCAACTCTGGTTCTAATGACCAAAGTTAGTTTTCGAAAACCAACGCCTTTTTAAACCCCTTTTCCGATGTTTATGGTAAAAATATCGGTGGCGACTCTATAGAACCCAAAATAAATAAGTCCTTGGGTTAGCCCGGTTATCGGACAACCCAAGGACACCTTCGAAAACCTCGCCCCTAGGTTAGCCCGGTTATCGGACAACCTAAAGGCGTTGTAACCACCAATAAAAAATGCGAAAATCAAAGAAGAGAGTCGAAAAACCATCGCGTCGCTCCGACCGCGACCCCGTTTTCGGGGAGGCGGCGACAGATGGCGACTCCACTGGGGAAGCCTAGAGAGTTGATCCCATTTAGTGATGGAATGGCTTAAAATAACTAAACCAAGAAAATAGCGCTTTTACCCTACCTTGTATTATAACATGCTTTATTGTTTGGCTTTCAAATAACTGTTGCTTGTTTATACTTACGCAATTGATTGAAATATAAATTGCACACAAAACCCTTGCACACTACAGTTCCCTCTATACCCGGGGGCAAGTGAGATAACCATAGGGAGTGGGTGGCAGGTACGGTTCGTTGCAGTTAGGGCCTTGTGCCCACCGGTGTGATCGGAAACCACCACTCAAGGTGATAACCTTCCTCTTTTGGCAACAAGACCGACTCGGCCTTAGTGCTCGAGCATGGTTGGATGGCTGGAGAGTGGGGACCCTATAATGGGGGCACCTTGGGGGCCTTAGCCTGGTGAGAACAGTTAGAACCTACCCTAACCAATGCACCTTTCTGTAGGAAAACCCTACCTCGTGATAAAAACGAAGTCTCGCCTGTTCGGGGATGATCGAATTGTGTGTGCATATGATTGTTGCATTTGTATGATGCATAGCATAAACAAACAACAGAACAAAATCACAAAATATTTTACAAATAAACACCCTTATCTCGGACAGCCTGCCTTTTAGCTAGCCTGGTTTCAGGTTCTTTGCAAGCTAAGTAGCCACGCAGTTCCGACAGAAGAGATAAGGGACGATAAATATTCTTTCGCATAAAGCCATATTTTATCTCGGACAGTCTGCCTTTTAGCTAGCCTAGTTTCAGGTTCTTTGTAAGCTAAGTAGCCACGCAGTTCCGACAGAAGAGATAAAAGGCTATAAAATAAACAAATAAAAAATAATAAAAATCCATTTTTTCAAAATTCACAAATAAGACCTGGTCCAAAAATATTACATTCATAAAACATTCATATAGATAGTTTATTCTTTCAAAAAAATATGCAAATACCATGCATCATGTAGAAAAACATGATAAATAGTAAAATAAACACTCACATTCAATAAACATCATCTTCATCAAATCATGCATTTTGGTTTTAGAAAATGGAGGGGACAAGTAGACAAGTGGGGAAGGTGGATATTCTCCAAAGCCATACTGAGAAGCTAGAACGGCTTAGTGCAACGATGCCACCGGAGGTCCGAGCTGATTTTGAAAAGTCCTATGGACGAATTCTGGACCTCCTAAAGATCAGTGTCGATCAAGTCTTCCTCAGGGTACTGATTCACTTTTGGAAGTCCAGTCTACGGTGCTTTGAATTTCCGCAGTTCGACATGGTGCCCACTTTAGAGGAGTATGAAACAATGTTGAAATGGCCCAAGTCGCCGGGGTCCATATCTCGTCATGAGGCGTATACTCCTGCAGCACCGGTCGCCGCCCTTATCCATCTACCGTACCGACAAAGTACCCTAATAGGAAGAGGGAACACCCAGGGATGGAGAGTATCAATGTTAGAAGACCACCTGTCCTACCCGGGTCGAGAGGGCGAGTGGGTTGCCTTCAACAAGACCCCGGCATTATTAATCTTCGGAACGATCCTGTTCCCCTTCCATCTTGACACGATCGATCAAGCCGTCATGGACGCTTTCTTCGCTTGGGACGTGAACTCGAAGAGTCCCCTGCTTGCTATTCTTGCCGACACCTTGCTATCGGTGGATTTCTGCCATCAGAAGCAAGGGAGAACACTCCGCTGCGGCTCTTCGTTACTTTATGTGTGGAGCATCACGCACCTTTATGCCTCCAGTCACATGGGGATATTCCCCGACCCCTTGAGAAGCTTCTCCAAAATCCCCCTCCAACGACGCCTGACTATAGAATGGAGGGATGAGTTAGAACAAAAGGACGCCAACAGCATATCTTGGGTCTGCCCTTGGTTCCGACCCGGCCCAGTTCTCGTCAGATGTGGGAGCTACCCGAATGTACCCTTGATAGGACTCAGGGGTTGCATAGCCTACTCACCTAGAGTAGCTATGAGGCAACTCATGAGGACTCAAACTACTATCTCCCGAGGGGAACTCGGAGGGTTGTGCTTCTTTGGAGACCCGTGCACAATCGTCAACTCACTGACCGTGAGGAAAGCATGGGAGAAGCCAGTCTACATGGGAGACAGAGAGTTAGGAAAAGCTCGGGTGACTGTCACCAGTGACTATGAGGCATGGAGGAGAAGAAGAGAGATGGCTCGACCATCCACCACACCCGCGCCAATCGCCAACAACGAAGAGCTGCAGGCACAAGTCAATGCCTTGACCCAGAGGGTAGAAATAATGGGAGCCCAGATACGGGCCCTTGAGGAAAAGGAACAAGCCTCTATCCTCACGATTGACGGTCTACAAAGGCAAGGCAAGAAAAAGGATCATGAAATAGAACGCCTCAAGGACCAAAACTGCCAGAACCAGCTCGGATAGCCAACTACAAGAGATCACCGTCAGATCAGCACACCTTGAGGCGGAATCAGCCCAGCAGACTCAAAAGATCAAGGAGTTGTCAGAAGGGCTCCTCCAGGCTCAGATAGATCTCCGCCAAGAGCGAGAGAACAACAAAAGACTGAGAAGAGGTCTCTATGAGCTACGCATTAAGGAGAAAAGTGGGCTAGCTCAGTATGACCAAGTGCTTCAAGAGAAGGACCAAGCTGTTGCAAAGCTTGAGGAACTACAAGCCTTGGTCATACATCAAGAAACAAAGATCAAAGAGGCTCAACAGTACAACGAAGAAATGAGCCAAGCGATCCACAAGCAAAGCGAAGCGCTCGCTCACCATGTCCGGGAAGCCGAGAGAGAATTACAAAGAAAACAAGACCCGCCTGTGGGTTTCTTTAGGCTTTTCCATTTTTGCCAAAAGACGCTTCGTAGCATGGAATAGGAGAATGTACACCTTCCTATGAATTAATGAAATCTTTTTCCTTATTCAACAGTTGTCTACTTGCATACATGAGCATGCATTTACATATTTAATTTCCCCTCCTTCACACTTAATAAATAAGATAATAAAAAGGAAGGATTAACTAACACGTCTTCCAACTCAGAAGAATGGAGAGAAAGCCACTCCTAATAAAGCTCACCCCAACGGTCGAATCACCGCAAGAGGGAAATAAACCTCGGCCGTTGGTCCTCAAGAATAAAGAAGAGGGGGCAAGGACGCCAGTGCGACTATTTATGCCACGTCCTTTCCCCTACGAGTCAAATAAAGCTGTACCGTGGAGATATGGGGAGTCTTCACCAATAAATGAAGAAATAACAAACATAGTCGGCATTGGGGGCACAACTAGAAGTGGAAGAATCTACTCCCCCAAGGACACACAGGAAAATGTCCTTCAAAATAAAGGAAAAAATAAAAAGACCGAAGAAGAAAAAGAAAATAAAGAATCCAAGGAGGAGACAGAGGAATTACTCCAGTTTATAAGACAAAGCGAGTATTCCATTATAGACCAGCTCAATCGCACACCTGCAAAGATCACGCTGCTATCTTTGATAATGAGCTCGGAACCGCACCGAAACGCCCTGCTGAAGGTCTTGAGCGAGGCGCATGTACCTCACACAATATCCCAAGAAAAGGTCGAGAGGATCGTCGGTCACATTACAGCAAGCGATCACCTCACCTTCATAGAGGAAGAACTCCCTCTCGAAGGGTCAAACCACAACAGGCCCTTGCACATCTCAGTCAAGTGCAAGGAATACCTCATTGCTAAGGTCCTTGTGGATAACGGGTCGTCCCTGAACGTGATGCCCAAATGCACACTGGATAAGTTGACTATCCAAGGAACCCGTCTACGCCCAAGCAGCACCATCGTTCGAGCCTTCGACGAATCAAAACGAGAAGTAGTGGGAGAGATCAATTTGCCAATCCAAGTGGGACCCACTATCTTCAATGTCGATTTCCATGTCATGGACATTACTCCAGCATACAGCTGTCTCCTCGGCAGGCCTTGGATTCACGATGCTAAGGCAATACCTTCGACGCTCCACCAAAAAGTCAAGTTCATAGTGGGTGACAAACTGGTCACGATCCAAGCAGAAGACGATATCCTGATCAGCGGATCGTCCACCCAACCTTATGTGGATGCGGCTGAAGAGGCTCTTGAAACATCTTTTCAAGCGCTTGAAATTGCTAGTATAGAGCGACTTCCCAGAAATACAAAGGTAGCCCGCATGATGTTGAAGCATGGCTACCATCCTGGTCAAGGACTGGGGGCAGATTCCCAAGGAATGAGGGAACCCCCGGAATTCAAAAACAATCCCCACAAGTATGGCCTAGGATATAACCCGTTCAAGGGCCGAGCGGGAAAAGCAAAAGGGAAGTCCCCCCTCCGCACACTCAAGCAGATTTTCCGAAGTGGAGGGGTGCAAGTGTCGAGAGCCACTCTAGTCATTAGGAAATCTTTTTCTTTGTTTAAGGGATGTAAACCCCATGATTATTAGAGATTATCCCCCGGGGCGAGCCCGACCCCCGGGCATTTCAGGGCACATATTCCCTTATTAATTAATAAAGAATGATTCTTTCTATCTGCTTCTTTCTACTTCTGACTGGACCACATAAATAACCCTGTCTAAGTAAACATAAAAAGAAAAGAAGAATAACAAGCGCTTCCAAATAATCAAACCTTCATCATTGCCATCATCATCAAGTTAGCTGATTAGAAGCACATAAAAACAAAGACTTCACCTAAGCCATGAAGGAAGTTACGCTTCGCCAATACTGTGAACAAAAAAATAAATACAAAAAAAAAACAACAACAAAAAACAAAGAAAAAGCCCAGAGAAGCCAAAGGCCAAAGAAAAGGGCAAATTACCCGGTACGAAACCCACTAAGGGGGCTACGCAAAAGATAGGGTCAACCCGGTAGGATACCCGAACAACAATAAAGGGTAACCTAGACAAAAGTTAGGGTTACAAATAAAGGTCCACTAGGATTCCTCCAAAATTTTACAAGAGAGAGAACCTAGATAAAAGATAGGGCCAACACACAGTATCCTAGTTCGAAAACCCAAAGGGCGATCTAGGGAAATCAGCTAGCTATCTAAAAAGCAATGAAAATAAAACCTGAGAGCGCAAATACAAAAAGAAGAAAGAGGAAAATGTTTGCTTAGACAAAGCTTAAACACCTAGGCTTAACCCTAGCCAGCCATTCTTACAAATTCTTTATCAATAAAAATCAACCCTCTAAAACACAAACCATTGATTTTTACCCCCTTTTGCTTCTTTTCTCTTGACCCTCACGACAATATTCTAATAATTAATTTGGGAATATGGAGGCGTATAGTCAACAAGAGGATTGAAATCCCTAAAGCAAGGAAAAAGGGACACTGCATGACAAAGAGTGCTCTACAAAAAGAAAAAGAAAAGAGAAAGAAAGAAACTACTCTTCGGTCACAAAAAGTCCGGTATGGTACAGCATGTACAAAAGCACAGATCAGGAGGCACTCGGCGCTACAAGACACATTGGTTAAGTCCTTCTGAAATATTAAACAAAGTAAGCATTATAGGACATCAAACATGAAAACATCTGCATGCATAAAATGTTTTTGAACCAGGTCCTATTCCTTATGCAAAAAAAAAAAAAAAAAAAAAATCGAAAATTCGAGACCGCCGTCTGGATATTCCAGACCGCCGTCTCGGTTCCCTTGCAAATCGAGACCGCCGTCTCGAGAAACCAGACCGCCGTCTCGACTTAGGCAAAGTTGAGACCGCCGTCTGGGTTATCGAGACCGCCGTCTCGACCTGTAGGCAAAACGAGACCGCCGTCTCGACTTCCCAGACGACGGTCTCGACCTGAAAGAAAATCCTATATAAAGGGGGCGCGCTTGGGGGGTTTCCTCACAACTTTCCTTACCTCCTAAGCCTCCAAAACTCCCATTCTACTACTCCAAGCCTTCCCCACTCAAGATGTTCAGTAGAAGCGGCTCTCGGAAGAGAAGGGCCACCGCTGGTGCTAGCAGTTCAACACCATCGCCACCCCCAGACCCTTCTCAACTTCAACCACAACACCAGGCCCGCCTGGACAACCTCAGAAATTACCAGTGGCACTCCCTGCTGACACTGGACTTCAGCATCTTGGCTGAGTTCGGATGGGAGGAGGACGTCCGAGCACACATTGATAACATCAGGTGGGGTTTTCTGCTACAGCCTCCACCTGTTCATGTGTACCCACAAGCGGTACTCGAGTTTCTGGCCTTGGTCTCCCTCATTGAGATCCCCTCCATGGCCCCAGGCATGCAGCCCACCAAAATGGTCAACTATTTTATGGGTGGGCAATACCACACTAGCACTTTGGAGGAATTCAATGTTTCCATTGGATTCATCCGGCCCGAGGCGGCGTTAACTCGGGAGTACCGTGAGGCCATTTGCTCTAGGCCCACCAACCTCACCGCTGCTGAGATGTGGCATGAGCTCACTGGGGCCACCACATTGCCTTCATTGATGAGGGGGTCTGCACTCCCCCCACCACTCCGCATCTGCCACAAGCTGCTGGCAGGCACCGTCCACGCCAGAAAAGAGAGTCAGGGGAAGATATCGCTCCCTGACCTCTTCATTCTCTATTGCATGCACCAGAGACGGCGCTGCAATCCCGGGTACTTCCTCCTGAGGGCCCTGAAGGACTTTGGGAGTAGATCCACAGGGGCCATCCTTGTGGCTCCCCTCATCACCCCTCTAGCAGAGCGAATGGGGTGCCCCGGCCGGGAAGAGCTGGCCCACAATCTACGACCTGAGCCAGCAGCTCGGCCAAATGGCGATATGGCAGGAGCAGCAGACCCAGTGGCGACAGGACCAAGACGTTCGCCAACAGGCCCTTCAAGAGGGCCAAAACGAGATCCGCCAAGAGCAGCAGAGGATGCGGCAGGAGTGGGCGGCGTACCAGGAGGATTACAACGACGAACTCCAAGAACAAATCGACTTCCTACCACATGTATAAACATTTCCCCCACCGCACTCCTTCTGATGATGATGACTCTTAGGGACTGTACTGGTTGAAAAATCGCTGTAATAAAATTTCCTATAAATAAAATTTTATTTCCCGCATTCTCTTGCCTTCTTTTGCAAAAAGCCAGCGTAACAAAAAGAAGCTTAAAAAAAAGAAAAAGGCATGTGCTCAATAAAAAGCCAGAATCCAAAATTGCGAGAAAAAAGAGATAAAGCCGCGAGAAAAAGGCAGGATTAACCAAACAAAATTTTTGACTGCCAAGCAAAAGTTGAACAAAACAAAGAAAACCCGACCAACCAGCAAGGGTCGGATAACCAACACAAAAATCAAAAGCAAAAATCCCCAGCAACCAATGAAGCTGGATGAACAGCAAACCAGATTTCCGGCAACCCGGATAACCATTCCAGAAAGGTCCAAACCACAAACACAGAAATTACTCCCCAGTGAAGCGGCGCATGATCAGAATCAGTAAGCCGCCACCATCGCCAAAGGATCAGCTACCGCAAGAAGGGGCATCCAGAGGCACATAACCAGACGGGGGTTCATACTCGTCAGCCAAGGGATCAGCTACCGTGTCAAAGGAGCATCCCAAGGTTTCACATCGGCGCATGGTCAGAATCAGTAAGCCGCCACCATTGCCAAAGGATCAGCTACCGCAAGATGGAGCATCCGGAGGCTTAACCACCAGATGGGTGTGTGTACTCATCAGGCCTTACAGAAGGAGGCTTACCGGGCGGGGGTTCATACTCGTCAAACCAGATGAGGGTTCATACTCATCAGCCGAAGGGGTCAGCTACCGCGTCGAAGGAGCATCCCGGAAGCGCACAACACATCTCCCCAGAAGGTCATCCGCCGCAAAGACGGAGTATCTGAAGGGAAACCGGGCAAGAGGGTCAACTCATTTACCCTCCAGTCGATCACCTCGGCACAAAAGGCCAGCAGTCGACTGGTCGGGTAAAGGGGGGGCAGCTGTAGACCCCAAATCTTGCCCGGCCTCAGAATAAAGTCAGAAAGCTTCCTATTTTGAAGACGGCCGAAGCCTAACAAGCCATTAGGAGAGACTATTAGGCCCCCGTACTAAGATAGGAAGGTTTTTTTGCCCGAAAATAAAGTTTCTCGCCCTAAAGGGACGAGACCGCCGTCTGGGAATACCAGACCGCCGTCTCGTTTCAACGCCAGGACGAGACCGCCGTCTCGATTTTCCAGACGGCGGTCTCGTCACCCGCAAATTCGAGACGACGATCTGGGTTTTCCAAACGGCGGTCTCGATTCCTACCAAGTCGAGACGGCGGTCTGGATTTTCCAGACGGCAATCTTGACCCGCTGCCACGAACGAGACGGCGGTCTGGACTTTCCAGACGGTGGTCTCGACCCTGTCAGCGGAGACGGCGGTCTCGACCTGTCAGGGGCGAAAAACTATAAATAGGGGCGTCATTTCTCCCTCTTTCCACACACAGAATCAACAGCTCTCCCTTCTCTCTAGACTTTCTCTCTCTAAGAATCCCTCCGAGGCATTTCTGAAGTTTCTGAGTGTCTTTAGGCATAAACTGAGCGTTCTAAACCTTCTTTAGAATCCCTCCGAGGCATTTCCAGAGTTTCTGAGAGTTTGTAGAGTGAAGGGTTGCCAAAACGCACCCTCTCTTTTAAAGAGAATATATAAAGCTTGCTTTGGAGGTGCACATTCTCTCTCCTTATCGTTTTACTGCTTTCATTTAAATATATGCAATAGATACTAGGGCCATGTAGTCATAATCTCTAAATACCGTATAATAAAAGGGTAAAAGCGCTATTTGCCAGTTTAATTATTCATTCAATTTAGCCGGCCTATCATAGGGAACCCGAAAGGGGCGTCGTAAAGGAACTAACACTTCCTTTACACGTAACTAACTCCCTTACCCAACTCTGGTTCTAATGACCAAAGTTAGTTTTCGAAAACCAACGCCTTTTTAAACCCCTTTTCCGATGTTTATGGTAAAAATATCGGTGGCGACTCCATAGAACCCAAAATAAATAAGTCCTTGGGTTAGCCCGGTTATCGGACAACCCAAGGACACCTTCGAAAACCTCGCCCCTCGGTTAGCCTGGTTATCGGACAACCTAAAGGCGTTGTAACCGCCAATAAAAAACGTGAAAATCAAAGAAGAGAGTCGAAAAACCATCACGTCGCTCCGACCGCGCCCCCGTTTTCAGGGAGGCGGCGACAAGCCTGCTGTAGTAGATCATTCTCATCGTCTGTCAAATCAGTTTTCTTAGTCTCAGCTTCAGAAGCTGATGCATTGGCACCCTCAGTCATTGTTGTATCCTGTGTGCTATCCTTCTGTTCACCACCTTTCTCCTGTTTGGAAGCATCCTCTGCTGCCTTTTTGGCAGCTGCTTCCTGTCTGGCTCTCTCTTCTTCCATTGAAACTCTTAGAGCAAGAGCCAGCTCAGGGTCCAAGTTTGGATCAACCCCAAATTCAAATCCAGATACACCACCTGCTGCAGTAGCAGCTGCTGCTGCAAAACCACTTCCACCTTCACCATCACCAGTAAAAATAGGAGTACTTATTAGTACATCAGAAAGAGCATTCGGACCAGATGGAACATGAACAATGTGGCTAGTATCATTATTGTTGACAGCTGAAAGGAGCGCTTCCAACTTCTCATTCTTTCCTTCATCTTCTTCATCGCCAAAATTGACAATGTCAAGTGCTACACTATTCTTTTTCAATTTTCTACCAATCATCTCCAACATTTTCTTCTCATGCTTAACAGGACTTCCAGCAAAGACAATAATCCTTTGCTGCTGCTTCTTGTTCTGCCTATGCTTAAGAGCCAATTGTGCCACCTGAATACCAGCAGCTAGGTTCATCTCACCACCTATTTCTAGTCCGTGCATGCAAGCTAAGATCTTGCCCAAATCACTGGTAGGGGTGACCAAGACACGAACGCCCTTCCCTGCCATCGTCAGAACTCCCACCGTATTTTCTGGATTAGACTGGGTTTTAGCACCGCAAATAAGATTGACAGCGTCTGCTTGGGCTTGAAATCGAGAAGGAGCGTAATCTCCGTTACGCATCCATTCTGAATTGTCAATACAGATCAGCGTAGCCTCGAGCACCATCGTTGGAGATTAATTAAGCCGAAGTTCATTCCCTTTCCTTAATCACTCAAAATGGCTGGAGGAGGTATCGTCTCAACCAGTCCTCCTGGAGCAAAGAACTATGAAGGAAACCTCACATTCAGGATTTTCATAACATGTATAATAGCTGCATTTGGAGGTCTAATATTTGGCTATGATCTTGGTATATCAGGTGGTGTGACTTCTATGGATCCTTTTCTAAAGAAATTCTTCCCAAAAGTGTATGAAAAGGAGAATAATCTGAAGCCCTCTGATAACCAATACTGCAAATTTGACAGTCAGACATTGACGTTGTTCACGTCGTCTTTGTATTTGGCTGCACTTGTTGTGTCAGTTTTAGCCTCCACTGTCACTAGACTCTTCGGAAGGCGTATCACCATGATCTCTGGGGGTTTGCTTTTTCTTGCGGGTGCTGCATTGAATGGTTTTGCTGAACATGTTTGGATGCTCATTGTTGGTCGCATTTTGCTTGGTTTTGGAATTGGATGTGCTAATCAGTCTGTGCCAATCTATGTGTCCGAAGTAGCTCCTTACAAATACAGAGGAGCTCTTAATATGATGTTCCAATTGGCAATTACCATTGGCATCTTCGTGGCCAATGTTCTCAACAACGTTTTTGCCAAAATGGAGAATGGAGAAGGGTGGCGTTACAGTTTAGGTTTTGCAGCAGTGCCTGCGATCATGATCATTATTGGTGCAATATTTCTTCAAGATTCACCCAGCTCTTTGATTGAACGTGGTTTTGGTGAAAAGGCTAAGGAAGAACTTATCAAGATTCGAGGAACTACAGATATTGACCAAGAGTTTGAAGATCTTGTAGCAGCAAGCGAATCTTCAAAAGCAGTGAAACACCCTTGGGCCTCTTTATTAAAGAGACAATATAGGCCTCAACTCACATTTGCCTTGGCCATTCCTTTCTTCCAACAACTTACTGGCATGAATGTGATCGTGTTTTATGCTCCTATTTTGTTTAAAACCATTGGTATCAGAGCCAAAGACTAACATCTTTCCGGTTATTGTCATGGGCCAAAAGTTGCCCTTTAGTTGGGTCAAAAGTACCCTTTGCCTGGTCCGGCAGGCGTTGGAGGGGGTGTGTTGAAAGTCCCACATCGCCTACCTCATATCATTTGGTATGGTTTAAATACATGTTTGGCTACTCCACATATTGCCAATTGGTTTTATGTTGGAACCTTAACAGAATTGATTCTAATGTGAAAGTTAGTGTATGACTTAATTATTGTTAATGTGTTGTAGGATGATTTAGTTGAGCAGACCAGCCAAGGATCATTTATTCCTCATGGTCGACAAGATATATTGGCGACAGCCATAGGAAAACCAGATTACTCAGGACGTGTGCGTGGTGCTGGTGGAACCTGGGGCCTTCGTGATTACTTTGGTCCAACATCACGAAGGACCACTGCTGACTCTTGCAGCCAGGAGGCCTTGCATAAAATGGAGATGCAGTTGGAAGAAAAGTTAAATCAAATAAGGCAGTCCTTGCAGCAAGAGTTTGATGAAAAAATTGAATCTCTCGCCCGCTCTCAGCAACAGACTCAAGGAACACCTCAAACAATTGAACATGATGTTGTTCGAGTCAGCACTAAAGGGAGTTGTGCTGCTACTACTGCTGATCCTTCAGGAGAATATACTCAGACTGATGCATCACACCAGTGTGAGTTATATGTTGAAGATGACCCCCCGCGTCTAGTGGCTATTGGTCGAGTTTTTGAGGGTGGCTTAACCATCCTTGGTGTCCCTCTACAGGCAGACTGGACACGAGTAGTAGTTGATGAAGTTCATGATGCTAATGCTCCAGTGCCTTTTCCTAATGAAGAGATTCAATTAGTGGGGCAGGCAAGCGGGACATTCTTGGCTTGGCCAAGACGTTTGGTTATGCCACTATCATCATAGACCAAGGTAATATATATATATATATATATATATATATATATATTGTCTATTTTCTCTTTTCTACTATTATAATTATATAAATGTTTAATTCATTGTTATCATTTGTTTAGGAGGCCTTGCGTCGTGGTAAGCATAAAAAACAACCTATTATTGATGAGGATCTGACAGAATGTGATGATGATCCCATCTCTATGTTGTTGACCATATTACCACGGTTGAGGAAGAGACCGTGTCAGATACAATGGGATGTTAGAGTGTTTGGAATTGACAGTTCCAGTATTCCATTATACATTTCCTTGCCCGATGCTTTAGAAATTGCTGGGGGAAATTGCATGTTAAACATTTCCATCATACAATTGTGGGCAATGTAAGTCATTCTCATTTATGTTTCTAAGATTATAATAATTATATTCAACTTATAATTAATTGTTTTAGGTACATGGACAAATTGAGTGTGGAACAAGAAAAATCCGAAGTATACGGATTTATTGAGCCTCAATCCATCCAAAAATCTGGAAATACAAAGGTTGGAATCCAACAATATATGCAAACATGGATGAGTGACTCAAAAAGACATATATATTTGGCTCCATACATTGAAGGGTTAGTATTTTAATTTGTATTTTAATTTATATTTTAATTTATATTTTTGTAACTAATTTTTATGTCATACAATGTAGGTCTCATTGGCGAGTTAATTGTAATCATACCCGGGATTACACTTGTGGTGTGGTTTTGTTCATTACATCGGAAACCAAGTCAAGAAATGAAAAGCTTATTACAAGGGTAAGTTTATCTTTTATTCATTAATTATGTTTTTAAATTGTAAATACATATTGAATAATATATGACTTTTTTTCACTTAGAATCGTGTCTGAAACTAATGTTCTAAGTGGAAAACCTAGAACAAAGACTTTGCAGTTCATTTATCCTAAGGTTAGAAACTTATTTATATAAGTGAATACCATAATTATTGTTTGTATTTAAATTTTGAAAACAATATTATGTTTTTTTCATCATTTCAGTGTAATAAGCAAACAGACTCGTTTGAATGTGGTTACTATGTAATGTATTGAATGAGAGTCATAGTTTGTGCGGGTTTAATTGATTCTTGGACGGAGGTAATTACTTTTAACATTAGTTAAGTTTATTTAACTTTATTCATGTTGCATGTTTACAAGAGTCAAATTCATGTTTCAGGTATTTCAAGATCCATCTCCATTACCAGAATCTGATATTACACAAATTAGAGAACAATGGGCAAAATTTTTGTTCAACAATTCTAGTACATAATTTTTTAAGTTCTTGTTCATATTATATTGTGTGTATTATGTAGTTTAGGTAGCTTAATTTGTATTAACTTTTAGTTTGTAATAGATTTTTTAGTTTGTATGTTTGTATTATATTGTTTTATTATCTAGTTTGAATTATATAATATTATATTTTTAATTTACTAGCTAAAGAAAACTGAACCTCTGGACTGTCTGGTTGTAATATTTACAGGTTTTAGTTGTAAAACAGAATAAATAAACCCAATTTAAAAAAAAACAGCAAATTTACGTCGCATATTTGTATATGCGACGTAAATTTACGTCCCATATACCATATGCGACGTAAATTTGCTGTTTTTTTTTTTATTTTCGAAAGTTTTTACGTCTGTTTAGTGGTATATGCCACGCAAAATTACGTCGGGTCTTGATAACTGACGTAAATCTACGTCGGGCTAAAGGGTCCGACGTAAATTTACGTCTCCCGTTTTAACGTTGGACTTAAATACGACGTAAAAAGCCCTAAATACCTGACGTAAAAGGCCCTTTTTGCACTAGTGACTAGAACCATTATAGTATTTTTGATAAGCAAGTTCAGTTTTCCATTAACCTTTTTTCTTTAAATTTAAAAAGCATCCTTCACTACCACATTTTTGTTGGGCGAATTCAGCTTTTGCTCAATGCTTTTATCAAATTTGGAAGTTAGATTACATATTACCTTATTTTTGTTGAGAGAATTTAGCTTTTGCTCAGTGAATTGTATTGTTTAGGTAATTTCTTCGTTGATCTCAACATATATTTTTCATGAAACACAATGTGATTTTCAATGTTCAGGGTAACCATTTTAACAATAAACTTATTGTCGCCGCCGTCTGAAAAGAGGCGGTCGGAGCGACGCGATGGTTTTTTTGACCCTTTTGTTTTTGCATTTTTATGGGTGGTTACAACGTCTTTAGGCTGTCCGATAACCGGGCTAGCCTAGGGGCGAGGTTTTCGAAAGGCGTCCCTGGGTTGTCCGATAACCGGGCTAACCCAAGGACTTGTTTATTTTGGGTTCTATGGAGTCGCCACCGATGTTTTTACCGGAAACATCGAAAAAGGTTTTTAAAAGGCGTTGGTTTTCGAAAACCAACTTTGGTCATTAGAACCAGAGTTGGGTAAGGGAGTTAGTTACGTGGTAAAGGAAGTATTAGTTCTTTTACTACACCCCTTTCAGGTTCCCTATGATAGGCCAGCTTTTTATGTTAATAAATAAATCGAAAAATACTCTTTTGCCCTTTTTATTGTGCGGAATTTAAAGTTACGACTACATGGCCCTAATCTATTGCATAATTTAAATTAAAGTAATAAAAGTAGAGAAGGAGAAATTAAACCTCCGAAGCAAGCTTTGTTTTTATATTTCTTTGAAAAGAGGGTGCTTTTTGGCAGCCCTTCACTCTACAAGACGTCTGAAACTCTTCTAAACGCCGAAAAATGCTCTCAAAGACACTCAAAAACTCCGGAAATGCGTCGGAGGGATTCTAGAGAGAAGTTTTTAGAGAGAAGGCAGAGCTAGAAGCTTGTGGTGTGTGGAAATGAGGGGGGGAGGACCCCTATTTATAGGTTTTCGCGCTGTCAGGTGGCGAGACCGCCGGTCTCGTCTGACAGGGTCGAGACCGCCGTCTCGATTGCCAAACGCGGTGAGACCACCGTCTGGGGAAACGAGACCGCCGTCTCGTCCTTCGCAGGTGGCGAGACCGCCGTCTCGTCAAGCGAGACGGAGGTCTCGCCACTTGCGTGAGGCGAGATGGCGGTCTGGGGAATCCAGAGGGTGGTCTCATCCCAACAAGGCGAGAAAACTTATTTTTCGTACAGAAACTCCCTCCTATCTTAGCATGGGGCCTAATAGTCTCTCCTAATGGCTTGTTAGGCTTCATCCATCTTCAAATAGGAGGTCTTCTGGTCTTTATTTGGAGGCCGAGCAAGATTTGGGGTCTGCAGCTGCCCCCCCTTTACCCGACCAGTCGATTGCTGGCCTTTTGTGCTAAGGTGATCGACTGGAGGGTAAAGGAGTTGACCCTCTTGCCCGGTTGCCCTTCAGATACTCCGTCTTTGCGGCGGGTGATCCTCTGGAGAAATGTTGTGTTGTGCGCTTCTGGGATGCTCCTTTGACGCGGTAGCTGACCCCTTCAGCTGATGAGTACGAACCCCCACCTGGTTTGACGAGTATGAACCCCCGCCCGGTAAGCCCCCTTCTGTAAGGCCTGATGAGTATACACCCCCATCTGGTGTTTGACGAGTATGAACCCCCGTCTGGTAAGCCCCCTATTGTAAGCCCGATGAGTACACACCCCCATCTGGTGTTAAGCCTCCGGATGCTCCATCTTGCGGTAGCTGATCTTTTGGCTGTGGTGGCGGCTTACTGATTCTGATCACGCGCCAATGTGAAACCTCGGGATGCTCCTTTGACGCGGTAGCTGACCCCTCGGCTGACGAGTATGAACCCCCGTCTGGTTATGTGCCTCTGGATGCCCCTTCTTGCGGTGGCTGACCCTTTGGCGATGGTGGCGGCTTACTGATTCTGATCATGCGCCGATGTGAAACCTCGGGATGCTCCTTTGACGCAGTAGCTGACCCCTTGGCTGACGAGTATGAACCCCCGTCTGGTTATGTGCCTCTGGATGCCCCTTCTTGCGGTGGCTGACCCTTTGGCGATGGTGGTGGCTTACTGATTCTGATCATG
Organism: Sphenostylis stenocarpa; assembly: GCA_963425845.1. Taxonomy (NCBI): domain Eukaryota; kingdom Viridiplantae; phylum Streptophyta; class Magnoliopsida; order Fabales; family Fabaceae; genus Sphenostylis; species Sphenostylis stenocarpa. Next base: position 54,256,949 of record OY731400.1, read on the forward strand.
CACCGTCTCCTTGGGGAGTGTTTTCTGTATTTGGTAGTTTGTGTTTGAACCTCTTGAATGCTCGTCCGGGCTGTGCCGGGGATTTTGTGTTTCATCCAGCTTTGTTGGTTGCTGGGGATTTCTTTGTTTTTGTTCTTTTGGTGGTGATCATCCGATCCTTGCTGGCTGGTCAGATGGGTCTTTTCTGTTCGACTCTTACTTGGCGGTCGAAATTTTGTTGATTGGGGTGATTGCTTAATCCTGCCTTTTTATCATGGTTTTATCTCTTTTTCCTCGTGATTTAGGATTTTGGCTTTTTCTTGAGCGTATGCCTTTTCTCTTAGTTTTCTTTTTGTTACGCTTGACTTCTTTGGGAAGGATGGCAAAAGGGTCGGTGAAGTCGTACCGGGATGTCTTTATGCAAACATGAAGATGAATGTTTGTCTATGTACTTTGGTTTGTTTTACTTTTGACAAAGTCATTTTTGTGCGACTATTTGTGTGTGGATGCTATTGATGCAATTTTGGTTGAGGACATCTAGAAAATGACCGGTACTTCTTTTTTGTTCTTTCGTGACTATTCTTTTTTTTGCACTTTTGTTTTAACCCTATCTTTTGCCTAGACCGCCCTTTGCGGGTTTTCGATCTAGCAGGCTACTCTGTATTTTTTACTTGGGACGACCCTGATTGGTGATGCGCGTCTTTTGTTTTTATGCTTTCTCGATTTGCTTGTTTTATGCATGCTCATATTTCGTTAATACAGAGGCATTTACACAAGTAGGTAATGAGAATAAAAGACAATTTTATTGATATAAATAGACGGTCTATTTTTACATGGGGTTTACAATAGAGTTTGTAAGCATAGCTGGCCAAGGTTGGCTAAACTGTATGAGGGTGCCACAATCATGTCTGTGATCTTTGTTTCCCCGTGTTTTCCTGGTCCCTTCAGTTGAGATGCTTGAACCCGGAGTGAAGACTATGCGAAGTCTGCTTGCTGTTGTGAAGGTATTACCTTAGTCGCCTTTGCGGTTTTCAGCTAAGGTAATCATTGCTCTGTTTTTCTCTTCTTCTTCTTTTTTTTTTTTTTTTTCTTTTTTGAAACCTCTAGTTTTTGCCTAGGACGTGTCCTACTGAGGAATGTAGACCCTATCTTTTGCCCAGGACGCTCTTTGCGAGTTTTCATCCTGACGGGTCATGAGCAATGTCTTTAGGCGTAATATTTTTTCACTGCATCTGAGTTGACAGGATATCGGAGCTCTTCTCCATCCACATTGGTGAGTACAAGGGCCCCTCCTGAGAAGGCTCGCTTGACCACAAAGGGTCCTTCGTAGTTGGCTGCCCATTTCCCGATTTTGTCTTTCTGGGCTGGAAGCAATTTCTTTACTACTAGATCTCCTTCTTGGAAGGTGCGGGGATTGACCTTCTTGTCATAGGCCTTCTTGATTTTCCGCTGATAAGCTTGCCCCCGACATATGGCATCCAACCGTTTTTCTTCGATTAGGTTCAATTGATCATACCGGTTTTGGACCCATTCAGCTTCTGTCAGCTTGGCTTCCATAACAACTCGCAGAGAGGGGATTTCGACCTCTACTGGTAGCACGACCTCCATTCCGTATACGAGGGAAAACAGGGTAGCCCCTGTGGAGGTCCGTACCGACGTTCGGTAACCATGTAAGGCAAAGGGAAGCATTTCATGCCAATCTTTGTAGGTGATTACCATTATCTGGATGATTTTCTTGATATTTTTATTGGCTGCCTCTACTGCACCGTTCATCTTTGGTCGGTACGGAGAGGAAATGTGGTGCTGGATTTTGAAGTCTTGGCATAATTCCTCCATCATTTTATTGTTGAGATTGATCCCATTATCAGTAATGAGCCTATGAGGGATGTCGTACCGACACATAATGTTTTTCTTGATGAAGGTGGTCACCACTTTCCGAGTTACATGCGCATATGACGCGACCTCAACCCACTTGGTGAAATATTCGATTGCTACCAATATGAAGCGATGGCCGTTAGATGCTTTGGGTTCAATGGGTCTGATGACGTCCATGCCCCACATAGAAAATGGCCATGGTGTAGCCAGGTTGCTGAGAGGTGCGGGCGGCACATGAATGTTATCGGCGTATACTTGGCACTTATGGCATTTCTTGGCATATTGGTGACAGTCAGCTTCCATCGTGGACCAAAAATACCCTGCCCTAAGGATTTTCTTTGCCATGACATGCCCGGGTGCATGGGTTCCAAAAGTCCCCTTGTGGATTTCTTTTATCAAGGTTTGGGCTTCTTCTTGGTCCACACACCTTAGGAGGGTGGAATCGGGGCTCTTTTTGTAGAGGGTTCCTTCAATCAACGTGAACCCTACGGCCCTTTTGCGAATGGTTCGCTTATCATTGTCACTGATTCCTTCGGGATATTCGCCCTTCCTGAGGTACTGCTTGATGTCATAGTACCAGGGGCTTTGATCGCGCTCGCCATTTATTGGCATGCAAAAAGCTTGCTTGTCATGCAGCTTAACTTGAATAATTGGCATCTCATGTTCTTGATCTAGGGCGAACATGGATGATAGGGTGGCGAGGGCGTCGGCAATTTGATTGTCCTCCCTAGGGATGTACTGGAAGGTGACACTTTCCATTCTTGAAACTAAGTCTTGGATGTGTTCCAGATATGGGATTAGTTTGGCGTTTCGGGTTTCCCATTCACCTTTAAGTTGGTAGATGATGAGGGATGAATCACCGAATATTTTGAGCTTAGTGACCCCATGATCTAAAGTCGCGCGGATTCCTAGTGCACATGCTTCGTATTCGGCCATGTTGTTGGTGCAATCGAAATTAAGCCTGGTCGTTACAGGAATGTGTTTCTTTTCGGGGGATATCAAAATAGCTCCTACCCCGTGTCCAAGCATCTTTGAAGCCCCGTCGAAGAACATGGTCCACATCTCTTCTTTGGTCTCTTCGTGTTCGATATGCATGATATGCTCATCGGGAAAGTCATCCTGTAAAGATTGGTATTCGTCTGTGGATCCATGGGCTAAATAATCCGCTAGGGGACTTCCTTTAATAGCTTTCTGGGTGACATGAATGATGTCAAATTCTGAGAGGAGGACCTGCCACCTAGCTATTCTTCCAGTTAAGATGGGCTTCTCAAAGAGGTATTTGATTGGATCCATTTTGGAGACCAACTATGTTGTGTGTCGAGCCATATACTGTCTGAGACGTTGAGTGACCCATACCAATGCACAACAAGTTTTTTCGAATGGTGTGTAACGGGTTTCATAATCTGAGAATTTCTTACTGAGATAATAAATGGCCCGTTCCTTTTTTCCGATTTCATCGTGTTGGCCGAGCACGCATCCCATGGACTCTTCAAGAATTGACAAATATAGGATCAGAGGTCTCCCTTCAACGGGTGGTACCAACACTGGTGGATTGGTTAAACAAGTTTTGATTTTGTCGAATGCTTGTTGGCATTCTTCGTTCCACACCGTTGGCTGATTTTTGCGCAACAGTTTAAAGATGGGTATACATTTATCCGTCAACTGTGCGATGAAACGGGCAATGTAGTTTATTCGGCCCAGAAAACCTCTGACCTCCTTTTCCGTGCTTGGTGGGGGCATTTCCAAAATTGCCTTGGTTTTGTCGGGGTCCACCTCAATTCCTCTTTCGCTGACAATGAACCCTAGGAGTTTTCCTGATCATACTCCGAAAGTGCATTTTGCCAGGTTTAGCTTAAGTTGATACTTCTGAAGTCGATCAAAAAGTTTTCGGAGATATCGAATGTGGTCCGTTTCATTTCTGGACTTGGCAATCATGTCATCCACATACACTTCTATTTCCTTGTGGATCATGTCATGGAACAGTGTGACCATAGCCCTTTGATAAGTAGCCCCTGCATTCTTCAATCCAAACGACATTACACGATAGCAAAAGGTGCCCCATGGTGTGATAAAGGAGGTTTTTTCTCTATCCTCAACGGCCAACTTGATTTGGTTGTACCACGCATACCCATCCATGAAGGAATATAACGTGTTGGTAGCGGTATGGTCTACCAGCGTGTCTATGTGCGGTAGGGGAAAGTCGTCCTTTGGACTTGCTCGATTGAGGTCCCTATAATCCACGCAGACCCTGACCTTCCCGGTATTTTTGATGATGGGTACTATGTTGGCCAACCATTCTGGGTATCTGGAAACTACCAGGAAATTGGCATCCAACTGCCTTTGCACCTCCTCCTTTATCATTAAGGACCAGTCGGGTTTGATTCTTCTGAGCTTTTGCTTTACCGGTCGGAACCCCTCTTTCAGTGGCAATTTGTGTTCCACTATGCTCGTGTCGAGCCCAGGCATGTCATGATATGACCAAGCAAATACATCCATATATTCTTTCAGAAGCTGTATCAATCCCTCTTTCATGCTACTTTCCATTTGGGTGTCGATGTTCACCTTTTTCTCCTCATCCTCTTTTCCCAAATTAACAGTTTCTATTTCTTCCTGATGTGGTTGTATGATGCGTGTTTCGTTTTCCAGCATTCTTTGCATGTCCGGAGAAATGGTCTCCTGCTCACTGTCGGACTCAATCCATTCGCCTTCTGTTTCCGGGGTCCACGGAGATTCATCAATCACAGACATGATGTGTTTTAGGTTCTGTTTTAGTCATAGATTTTATTATTCATTTTATTTTTGAAAGAATAATAAATAGAAGAGGGAAAAGAATGAATATGACAAAATGCCTCGTATATTAATGAAGATGAAGATGTATGTACAAGCCCTTTTAATCAAAATTCCTGCGGCCACGGGCGGGGACCGTAGGAGATATAGAGAAAAGCTTAAAAAGAAAAGACCCTAGGGCTGATCCTCCCAGTCCTCCCTCTCTGCTACTCTGGCTTTGACAGAGGTTTGTCATCCGTGTTGGAAGCAGAGGCATCAAAGGTTATCCAACCAGCGTCGATTAATTCTTGGACCTTATACTTCAAGGTCAAGCAGTTGTCGGTTGAATGCCCAGGTGCATCCGAGTGGTAGCTACATTTTTCATTGGGCTTGTACCATTCGGGATAGGGAGGTTCTAGCTGCTTCTTGGGAGGAACGCGTGCCAAGAGGCTGGCTTCCAACAGCTGGGGCAGTAGCTTTGCGTAGGAGGTGGGAATAGGAGTGAACTTCCTCTCCTTTCTTCGTGGCTGCCGCTCTGTCTGAGGGGTGGAGGAAGGGGTTGCAAAATTAATGGCGTGCACGACCTCCTCCTTCTTTTTGAAGGGCTTTTTGAACGGGGTGCTGGAAGTAGAGGGTCGTGCTATTTTTCCACTCCTCAGCCCTTGCTCCACTCTTTCTCCTACAGTGACTATGTCCGAGAAGAGATTGGAGGTACTGGCTATTGCCTTATCGTAGTATGCTTCGGTCAGTGAGTCTATGAACATAGCCACTGTTTCTTTGTCTGTCAAAGGAGGCTCTATCTGGGCTACCATTTCCCTCCACCTTTGGGCGTACGCTTTAAAGGGCTCGTCGTTCCTCTTGCTCAGAGTTCTGAGATCTGACCTGTCGGGGGTCAAATCGATGTTGTATCGGTAACGACGGAGAAAAGCGTCTACCAGCTGTTTCCAGTTCTGGACCTGCCCTCTCTCTAACTGCATGTACCAGTTAAGCGCGGTGTCCGCCAAACTTTCCTGGAAGCAGTGGATTAGGAGTTTCTCGTTCTCAGCATGGGCGGCCATCTTACGGCAGTACATCGTAAGATGGTTCTTTGGGCAGGTCATCCCGGCGTACTTGGGGAAGTCCGGGATTTTAAACTTGGGAGGAAAACGAATGTTCTTCACGAGGCACATGTCTGCCACCTCCTTGACGTCGAAGTTGTGCCCTTCGACCGCCTTCAGCCTCTCCTCCAGGGCGGAGAGTTGTTGCTTAGATACCTCTGGGGTAAGGATGCGTGTTGTCTTGGCATCCTTCCCGTAAAAAAAGTATTCCTCCTCCTCTTCCTCATGGGGAGGGATATGTTCAGCTTGGTCTTCGCCCTTGCTCTGACCCTGGCGTACGACCTCCATTAATTGGGCCACTTGCTCGCGGAGGGTATTGACTTCCGCAGTGAGCTTTCGGTTCTGCTCTTCTAAATTTTCCATTGCTCTTGCCTTTTGTGCACGAGTGCGAGTAGGGAGAGGACCGGCCACTTTCTAGAATGTCCGAAAAAGTTTTATTAATGCATGTTGAGTGCTTAAACTAACATGGGGTATGCTTATGCATGAGAGATTTTATTTAAATGATGCTGAATGCGCTCTCATTTTTTATTTTCTCTCTTGGTTTTTCTTTGCTCATGTAATGGTGTAATATGAATGAGTTGACTTTGTCAGAAGTTGATTTATTTATTTTTTTTTGTGTTTTTGATTTTTATTTGATGTTTATTTGCTTATTTTATAGCCTTTTATCTCTTCTGTCGGAACTACGTGGCTACTTAGCTTACAAAGAACCTGAAACCAGGCTAGCTAAAAGGCAGACTGTCCGAGATAAAATATGGCTTTATGTGAAAGAATATTTAGCGTCCCTTATCTCTTCTGTCAGAACTGCGTGGCTACTTAGCTTACAAAGAACCTGAAACCAGGCTAGCTAAAAGGCAGACTGTCCGAGATAAGGGTGTTTATTTGTGAAAAATATTTTTGGTTTTTGTTGTTTGTTTATGCTATGCAACAAACAAATGCAACAATCATATGCACACACAATTCGATCATCCCCGAACAGGCGAGATTTCATTTTTATCACGAGGTAGGGTTTTCCTGCAGAAAAGTGCATTGGCCAGGGTTGGTTCTAACTGTTCTCACCAGGCTAAGGCCCCCAAGGTGCCCCCATTATAGGGTCCCCACTCTCCAGCCGTCCGACCATGCTTAGCACTAAGGCCATAGTCAGTCTTGTTGCCAAAAGAGGAAGGTTATCACCTTGAGTGGTGGTTTCCGATCACACAGGTGGGCTCAAGGCCCTCACTACAGCGAACCGTACCTGCCACCCACTCCCTATGGTTATCTCACTTGCCCCCGGGTATAGGGGGAACTGTTGTGTGCAAGGGATTGTGTGTAGTTTATATTTCAAGCAATTTGCGCAAGTATAAACAAACAACAATTTATTAAAGCCAAACATTAAAACATGTTATAAATACAAGTTAAGGGCAAAAGTGTTATTTTCTTGGTTTATTTATTATTTAAGCCGACCCATCACTAAATGGGATCAACTCTCGAGGCTTCCCCAGTGAAGTCGCCATCTGTCGCCGCCGTCTGAAAAGAGGCGGTCGGAGCGACACGATGGTTTTTTCGACCCTTTTGTTTTCGTGTTTTTATGGGTGGTTACAACGCCTTTAGGCTGTCTGATAACCGGACTAGCCTAGGGGCGAGGTTTTTGAAAGGCATCCCTGGGTTGTCCGATAACTGGGCTAACCCAAGGACTTGTTTATTTTGGGTTCTATGGAGTCACCACCGATGTTTTTACCGGAAACATCGAAAAAGGTTTTTAAAAGGTGTTGGTTTTCGAAAACCAACTTTGGTCATTAGAACCAGAGTTGGGTAAGGGAGTTAGTTACGTGGTAAAGGAAGTATTAGTTCTTTTACTACGCCCTTTTCGGGTTCCCTATGATAGGCCAGCTTTTTATGTTAATAAATTAACCGGAAAATACTCTTTTGCCCTTTTTATTGTGCGGAATTTAAAGTTACGACTACATGGCCCTAATCTATTGCATAATTTAAATTAAAGCAATAAAAGTAGAGAGGGAGAAATTAAACCTCCGAAGCAAGCTTTGTTTTTATATTTCTTTGAAAAGAGGGTGCTTTTTGGCAGCCCTTCACTCTACAAGACGTCTGAAACTCTTCTAAACGCCGAAAAATGCTCTCAAAGACACTCAGAAACTCCGAAAATGCGTCGGAGGGATTCTAGAGAGAAGTTTTTAGAGAGAAGGCAGAGCTAGAAGCTTGTGGTGTGTGGAAATGAGGGGGGGGAGGACCCCTATTTATAGGTTTTCGCGCTGTCAGGTGGCGAGACCGCCGGTCTCGTCTGACAGGGTCAAGACCGCCGTCTCGATTGCCAAACGCGGCGATACCGCCGTCTGGGGAAACGAGACCGCCGTCTCGTCAAGCGAGACGGCGGTCTCGCCACTTGCGTGAGGCGAGACGGCGATCTGGGGAATCCAGAGGGCAGTCTCGTCCCAACAAGGCGAGAAAACTTATTTTTCGTACAGAAACTCCCTCCTATCTTAGTATGGGGCCTAATAGTCTCTCCTAATGGCTTGTTAGGCTTCATCCATCTTCAAATAGGAGGTCTTCTGGTCTTTATTTGGAGGCCGGGCAAGATTTGGGGTCTACACTTATCAATTATATCAATGCGAAAACAAAATGATCATCTTCAGGATGTTTTAATGCAAATAAAATGTTAAATTTAATAATGTTATGGATAAACTCCATAATTAATGTACCAACATGAACATCAATCTTGGTGTGTTGTCTTTAAGAATGGTCTTCTAAGGATTATTGGAGGAATCTCTAATAATGAATCACTTTCAATCTCAAAAATGTGAAAATTTGCTGAAAAAAAAAATTTATTCTATCTCACCAAGATATCTTCTATTAGACCAACTGGTTACATTGTACTCCTATTGGCTAATTGAATCACTACACTTGTATTCTACATAGAAACAAGGGATAAATAAGAGTAATAAATCAAAGACATAAAATTAATTGATGCTCCTAAATTAAAGCATGACATTTTCAAGCTTGGTATTTCCAATGACATAAAAGATTGTGAAAAGTCCTGGACATTTACATTTCTCAGGAATGTTATTGAATGATGTGGTTATCAATGCTAAGACATTTTTGTCTAAGTCCAAATTTTCATTTCCTGATAATCTCATTTTATGAGTACATAAATCTTTCAAGATTTCATCATATTTATGAATTTGCTCGATAACTTAAATAAAAGGTATCTTAATTTCTCTACAAAACTTGCAAGATTTCCTTTTTCCAACTCTTGTCCCTTGAATGCAAATATAACTTTGTTTAAGGGAATGAAATATGAATTTTCTCACTTATGATAGGGAAACCAATATGATGGAGTTGTAATAACTATATGCTCATGGTTTTCTTTTATTTGTAATGTGTGCTATCCACCAAGACAAGTCCTCCATAATTCTTGAATTAGTTTTGGTTTGTAGTGCTAGCTAGTTGTTCAACTTGAGTTCAAGCGCTTTGATTCTAGCCTCAATCCTTTCATGAAATTAGAGAGTATTCATTGTCATTAAACTCATTAGTTCCTCTAATGATGATTAATTTTTAGTGTTAGAGGATGCATTATGGGAAGCTTGACCAAACTACTAGTTACTGCTTTGGTTTCGGTTTTTGTATGGTGGATAGGATTGTGAAAATTTTGAAGACATGTTTTAGTATGGATAAAATGGTTGTTGTGGTGCTTATTGTAAATACTTATGTTGAGGAGGAAAGTGATTAGGTTAGTGTTGGCTTGATTTCCACACTTCAAGTTTGGGTGATTTCTCCAATTAAGATTATATTGTTGGAACTCAAATCATTATGTTGTTGAGGAGGAAAGTAATTAGGCTATTATGAAGTGTTGTGTTGATTTTTGTTAAAAATGTAGGCTGAGATCAAGAGGGGGAGTGAATTTATCTTTGAAAGATTTTCGCACTTTTAAGAATACAAATTATCTATTTCAAAGATTATGAATTCTGATCAAGTTTTGAATCAAGAAAAACAAGCAGTTCAATGTAAAGCACAAGCAGAATAAAAGAGAGAAAGGTTTAGAGAAAGACACACAAGATTTATACTGGTTCACCCAAACCACAGGGCTACATCCAGTTCTCAACCAAATTCCAGTTGAGTTCCACTAGATTGATTATGTTTCTGATTACAAACCCGAATCACAAAACACCCAATCCACACCAAGAACCAAATTCCAGTTCTTGCACCAAACCCTCACCAAGCACCAAGTTCCAGTTCTTGAACCAACTTGCAACCAAATTCCAGCTACAGAACCAGTGCCCAACACTTCCAGACACCCACAATACAATAAAGAATCGAAAAGAAACAAAGAGAAGAAACTAGAACAATCAAACCCGGATTGTACAACTCTTACAAAATGAGTTTCTTCACATGTAAGAAAGTAAAAACGCCTCAAGAAAGAACTTTGAACAACTTCAAAAAGTGGTGCACTTCTTTCTTGAAAAACTTCTCCAATGATTGTTTGATTGATTACTCAAAAAGATATGTTAAAACACTGAATCAAACCAGTTTATATAAATTTATTTTTCAACTACTGGTTTAATTAATCGGTTAAAACTTTCTTTTAATAGATTATTAAATCTTGATTAATCGATTAATTTGTCTTTTAATCGGTTAAAATGTGCTTAATAATTTTTTAGATTTATTTTAACCGATACGATCGCATTTTTATCGATTAAAACAATTATATAAAAATTGCTTAAGTTGTTTTAATCGATTGATTTGCGGTTTAATCGATTAAAATACTGTCATAGAATTTCTCAAAACTTCATAAGTGATTTTAACTTATAAAAGCAAGTTTTAATCGATTAAAACATTTGACAAAATTTTCATTAAGTTGTTTTAATCGATTAATTCGATATTACATCGATTAAAATTCTGGCAGAACACTTTCCAAAACATCTCAGGTGATTTTAATCGATTAATTCAAAGTTACATCGATTAAAATACTGACAGAACACTTTTCAAAAAACTTCAAGTGATTTTAATCGATTAATTCGAAGTTATATCAGTTAAAATACTGAAAAAAAGTTTTCAAATACTTCTTTAATGAAAATAATCAATTAATTCGAGTGTGCATCGATTAAAACAACTCCAGTGTATGTTTTAAATGGTTTTAATTGATTATTTCAAAAACATATCAGTTAAAACTTTGTCATGAATGTTTCTAGCTCATTTTAATCGATTAACCTTAGAGTGTATTAGTTAAATCTAATCCTTAAGATCATATTAATCGATTAATTCATTTTTTAACAGATTAAAACGTTAGAGGCATTTCCAAATTCTTTCAAAATGAATAATCCTCATGCAGCAGAGAGATAGAAATGATTATACCTATTAATATTGATGTTGACTCACTAATCACTCTACCCTTTAACCCAAGTAGCCATTGACTTCATCAAATCATTAAGATCTTCAATCAATAAGATCTTCATCACTTTCAATTTCCACACTTCAAGTTTAGGTGATTCTCCAATTAGGATTATTTTTGTTGGAATTCAAATCAACATGTTGTAGAGCAAATTTTTTATATTGTGTAGTGACATAAACTTGGGGATATTTATTAGGCATGCTTTGTAGATATGAAGTATTAATGTTAGCATAGGAAGATGAAGTATAAATACCACACACTTAGTTCTGTCATTGCTTGTGGTTGAGAGTGTGCTTGACCTTGTGATTTTGCCAATTGTTTTACCATAGTAGCAAGATTATCAATTTTGTTCTCCAACGGTTGGTACTCAATTATCTTGCCATTGTTGGAGAGAATTGTTGTGAATGAGTTGCCATTGTTTCCACCACTTACAACATCATTCACACTCCTACCCATTATAGTCAAACCTTCACAAAAGTATTGGATAAGGAGTTTTTCACTAATTTGATGATAAGGGTAACTTGGAAATAATCTTTTCTACCTCTCTAAATATTAAAAAAAAAATCTCTATCAAGTTATATAATTCAACAAATCTCTTTATTATGGAAGTAGATCTAGATGTTCGGAAATCATTTCTTCAAGAACATTATCTTTAAGTTATCCCATGTTGTAATTGATCAAAGGGAAAATAATTCAACTAACCATTGAACCTTTTCCCCCTACAAGAAAAATATAGGTATTATACCCATAAAAAAATTCGTTAGTAATACAAGAAATCAGTAACTATTGATAATTATCGATGAATTACTGACATACAAAAATCTATCCATAATTTCATTGTTGGAAATTATTATTGACAAATTTTTCTTGTCTATCGGTAATTACCAACAAATATATCAATTGAAAAAGTCCATCAAAACATACTGATAGATTTTTTTTAGTCATCGATAAGTATCGAAAACAAATGTATTAAACCTGTTTCTAGAACAAAAGGCACATCCTCATCATCATCATCAAATTGAATGCATATGTTATGATAAGGCACATCTGGTGTAGCCAACTCTCTAAGAGTTCTCTTATCCATTGTATTTTGAGACATGTTTTCAGAAAATGAAGATGAGATATTCAATTTTATATTTTTAGTTGTCTTTTTAATTTTTTTAAAGTCCTTTCAATTTCTGGATCAAATGCAAATGTATTAACACTGTGAGAATGAAGCATTCAAATTCATAAATCAAAAGAGAAAAGATCAAATAAAAACTATACAAACAAACACAAAAACACAAGCTAACTGGAGTTAATCTGCTGAAAATTATACAAACAAACACAAAAATACAAGCGAAATTGTTCTAGTGACCAACTAAATTGAAAAAGTCGACAAATCCGCTGAGCGAAATTCAATCTGTTGAGCGGATAACAAACCGTTGAGCAAATATGAAACCACTACACGACATTTACTGAACATGGTGTGTAAGCTACACGACTTATCTAAGAGTTTAATTTCTAATAGAGATCACATTTTCTTGAGTAAACTTTGGCAGCTACTTTTCACTCTAAGTGGTACCTAGTTGAGAATGAGTACTGCCTATCACCCACACAATGATGGTCAAACTAAGATTTTGAACATGACTCTTCAATAATATTTACGTTCATTTGTTCATCATAACCCACATGCATGGGACAAATTTCTTAGTTTAGTCGGATGGTGTTACAACATTGACCATCATTCTGCTATTGGCATGACTCTGCTTCAAACTACTTATGGTAAACCCCTTCCTACCTTTCCTCATTATTTAGCAGGCTCATCTATAGTGGAGGCAGTAAACTCTCTTTTGACATCTCATGACACTAAGCTCAATACTCTTTGTCAGATGGTGATTAGGTATTGTAGACCCCAAATCTTGCCCGACTTCACAATAAAGCCAGAAAACCTCCGTTTGAAGATGGACACGACTTCTTTAGGCCCCTAGGCACATGTTTACTAGGCTCCATGTAAGGATAGGAGGACTTTTTATACAGAAAAAATAGGAAAATCTGTCAGGAGACACGAGATGGTCGTCCCTTTTCTTTTTTGCGAGAGAGGAGTGTGCTTGTCGAGTACGGGGACAACCAAAAAATATCATCAAGTTTTGAAGAGTTAATATAAAAGCTCACTTCGGAGGTTCCTTTTCTATTCTCTCTTTTTTATTGCTTTCTTTACCGCTTTCCTTGTATGCATTAGATACTAGGGCGATATAGACCTTTAAATTCTGCAAGCAGAAAAATAAATAGGGTAAAAGCATAGTTTTTTAGTCTTTATTTTATAAACTAGTCCATCATAGGGAACCCGAAAGGGGCATTGTGGGGTGCTAACACCTTCCCCATACATAACTAACTCCCTTACCCAACTCTGGTTGCAATGGCCAAAGTTGGTTTTCTAAAACCAACCCCTTTTTTGTCCTTTTTCGATGTTTACAGTAAAAACATCGGTGGCGACTCCATCGAACCTTTTCGAAAATATCGCCTTTAGGTCCAACCCGGTTATCGGACAACCTAAAGGCGTTGAACATCTTGGGAAGCTAGAGAGTTGATCCCATTTAGTGATGAGCCAAGTTTAATAAATAAAAACTTGAACTTGTGCTTTTATCATTCCTTGCTTTATAACATGCTTTATAGTATGGTTTTAATAATGGTTGTATGTTTACTTTATGAAATTGTTTGAAATAACAAACTATACACAATCCTTTGCACACAACAATTCCCCCTATACCCGGGGGCATGTGGGATAACCTTAGGGAGTAGGTGACAGGTAAGATTTGTCGTAGTAAAGGGCCATGAGCCCACCAGTATGGTCGGAAACCACCACTCAAGGTGATAACCTTCCTCTTTTGGCCTAAAGACGTCAACACGGCCTCAGTGCCACGCATGGTCTGAGGGCTGGAAGAGTGGGAACCCTATAATGGGGGCACCTTGGGGGCCTGACCTTGGTGAGGAAAATTAGAACCACTTTGAATACGTACTTTTCTTCAGGATTCCCCTACCTCGTGATAAAAATGTCATCACACGGTTCGCGGATGAGTGAATTATTTGTGCATTTGTTTGTTGCATAGCATAATCATACAATAACAAATAAAAAATAAAATAATACAAATAAAATAACATCTCAAAACCTTTTTTGAAATAAACAACTTTATCTTGGACATTCTTCATTTAAGCTAGTTTGGTTTCAGGTTCTTTGTAAGCTAAGTAGCCACGTTGACTTACAGAAGAGATAAGGGGTTATAAAACAAATTTTTCGCAATAAGCCACCTTTATGTCGGACAGTCTGCATTTTAGCTAGCCTGGTTTCAGGTTCTTTGTAAGCTAAGTAGTCACGTGGACCGACAGAAGAGATAAAGGGTTAAAAATAATAAGAACAATCTAAAATAATAAAAATAATTTTTACAATAAGAATTATCTTTGACAATGTCAACCATTCATATCCGCGTCATCTCATAAGTGGTAAAACCATGAGAGAAAATAAATGCATAAGGAAAGAATGCATATGCATCATCCTAATAAAACCTTTCATGCATAAATACATTCATGCAAGGGGGCATTAGATATCCTTAAGACAAAGGCGAAAGAGACCCAAAATGCATTTGTAATCTTCCACAAGGAAGAGACAAGTGTATCAAGGGTGTGGTAACCTTCATATAACTTGTCAATCTATGATACGGAAGGAACCATTACACCAAAGTGAGTATGGTACTCCACAAAGCGTAAGCTTTAAGGATGGTACTAAAGCCATTATCTTAAGGCATATCTATCCCACACCAATCATTCATTTTAAGTAATAAAATTCATTTCGGCATTGTAGATAGTGGATGGTCTTCCTGTGGTCCGAACCCGTGCATAAAAAGCCAAAGTGATGGAGCAGCTAGAGGAGCAAAATCACAAGCTCACTGCTAAGATCAACTCCTTAAGAGAACAAATGGCGCAGATGATGGAGTTAATGCGCCAGCAGAACCTCAACAAGGGTGAGACTCATGGCGACTGCGCTTCTCGCCATGAGGAGGAAGAAGAAGAGGAGTTCTTCTATGAGCAAAAGGCCCCCGTGCAGTCCGAGGAAAGGGCAGTACTCATTCAGCCTCCTGAAGTCTCCAAACAACAAATCTTTGCTCTGGAAGAGAGACTTAGGGCCATGGAGGGGCACAACTTCGATGTGAAGGAGGTGGCTGATATGTGCCTCGTCAAGAACATCTGCTTCCCTCCAAAATTCAAAGTCCCAGACTTTCCGAAGTACATGGGAATGACTTGTTCCAAGAGCCATCTTACTATGTACTGTCGTAAGATGGCAGCATATGCCGATAACGAGAAGCTCCTAATACATTGCTTTCAAGAGAGCTTAGCTGATTCAGCTCTGAGCTGGTATATGCAATTAGAAGGAGGACAAGTCCAGACTTGGATACAACTAGCAGATGCCTTCCTCCATCGCTATAAGTACAACATCGACCTGACCCCGGATAGGTCAGATCTGCAAATGCTGACCAAGAGAAGCAACGAGGCCTTTAAGGCGTATGCCCAACGCTGGAGGAAACTAGCCGCTCAGGTGGAACCTCCACTATCGGACAAGGAGGTCGTGTCCATGTTCATTAACTCGTTGACTGGACCCTATTACGACAAAATGATAGGGAACACGTCAACCCTCTTTGCGGACGTGGTCACCATAGGCGAGAGGATAGAGCAGGGATTGAAGAGTGGAAGGATAGCACAACCTTCCTCCTCCAACGCATCATTCAAGAAGTCCCTGTCAAGAAGAAGGAGGCAAACATCAATGCCATCAGCCTCACCACTCCTTCTTCTTCTGCGAAGCCAGCTAGGCAATCCTAGAGGCAGGAAAGGAAGTTCACTCCCATTCCAACCTCTTATGGGAGTTTACTGCCTAAGCTAGTGGAGGCCAAGCTCCTGGCTTATTTCCCTCCAAGAAAGGTGGACCCACCTTACCATGAGTAGTATATGACCAACAAAAAATGTGCTTACCACTCAGGCGCTCCTGGGCACTCAGTGAAAAACTGTCGGGCCTTAAAATACAAGGTCTAGGAATTGATAGATGCCGAGTGGGTCACCTTTGATGCTCCTGCCCCTAGCTTAGAAGTCAAGCCTCTATCGCAACAAGAGGGATAGGGTTGGATAGGGAGACCAATTGTTAGGGTTCTTTTCTTTTAAGCTTTCTTTGTATTTCTTGTGGTCCCAACCCGTGGCCATGAGATCACTGATTAAAAGGGCATGTGTACATATTCTTTTTAATACATGAGGCATTTTTCATCCATGATCATTTTTATTCTCTTCCCTCTTCCATTTATTATTCTTTCAAAATAACTGAACAATAAAATCTATACCTAAAATAGAACCTTAAAAACAATCATGTCTATGATTGATGAACCTCTGTGGGATCCGGAAGCCGAAGGCGAATGGGTCGAATCCAACAGTGAGCAGGGGACCATTTCTCCGGACATGCAAAGACTGCTGGAAAGAGAAGTTCGCTTCATACAGCCTTATCAGGAAGAAATAGAGGCTGTCAATTTGGGACAGGGAGACGATAAGAAGGAAGTAAATATCGGTACCCAAATTGATAGTGACATCAGGGAAGGGTTAATACACTTGTTGAAAGAATACGTGGACGTATTCGCTTGGTCTTACCATGACATACCTGGACTCGAAGCAAGCATATTGGAGCACAAATTACCTTTGAAAGAGGGTTTTCGGTCGATAAAGCAAAAACTCAGAAGGATTAAACTCGATTGGTCCTTGAATATTAAGGAGGAAGTACAGAAACAGCTGGATGCTAAATTCTTGATTGTGTCCAAATACCCTGAATGGCTGGCGAACATCGTGCCAGTCATGAAAAAGAATGGAAAAATCAGAGTATGTGTGGATTACAGGGATCTAAATTGAGCAAGACCAAAAGACGATTTTCCCCTACCACACATCGATACGTTGGTGGATCACACCGCCACGAATACACTCTATTCCTTCATGGACGGATATGCAGGGTATAATCAGATCAAGTTGGCCATCAAAGATAGAGAAAAAACCTCCTTCATCACACCATGGGGAACGTTCTGTCACAAAGTCATGCCTTTCGGACTCAAGAACGCAGGGGCTACCTATCAAAGGGCCATGGTAACATTATTCCATGACATGATCCACAAAGAAATTGAAGTTTATGTGGATGACATGATTACCAAGTCCAGAAATGAGATAAACCACATCCTATATTTGAGAAAACTATTCAATCGACTTTGGAAGTATCAACTAAAGCTAAACCCAACTAAATGTACTTTCAGAGTACGGTTGGGTAAACTCCTTGAGTTTATCGTCAGCAAAAAAGGGATAGAGGTAGACCCCGACAAAACCAAGGCAATTTTAATCGCGCAGCAGAATGTTTGCGTTTACGGACAAAAAGCAAGAGGGGGGGGGGTGAATTGGTTTCTTAAACAAAAATTAGGGTTTTAAAATTTTCCCAAATTTCACTGATTAAAATGTTGTGTAAAGTAAATAGATAAGGGAAAGAAGATTACAAAGTTGATTTATACTGGTTCGGATCAAAAGACCCTACGTCCAGTTGCTAATCACTCAAAAAGAGGATTAATGTTGTCACTATAATCATAGTTTACAAACAGATTACATATTGAAAAGATAAGGAACAGAAAACACCTCTCTTGAGTCACACAAGAGATGAACACCTCCCTTGAATCCACAAAGGATGAAGAACAAATTTTCCTAGAGACGACACAACACACAATCCACCAAGAAACCCACTCAGTGATTCTTATCGCTTCTAGCCCACACTAGATTTTCAAAAACCCCTTTTTCTTCCCTACAGAAAGTTCTAGCAGTCACAACTCTTAACTTTTGTATGAAAAAGGTTTGTTGTTTTGCAGAGAGCCTTGTAGAACCTTAAGTAGAGAGAATAGGGTCTAGGAAATGGGGATTTTCGAAAACAAAAGAATTGGGAATAGGGTTTTCGTAAATTGGTCCAAATTTGAATTTCAAAACACATAACAGACTTAAATAATCGATTATCTTAAGTGATAATCGATTATTCCAGAGCCATTTTTGCAGAGGAACAAAACTGGATCAGGATAATCAATTATCTGGCCAAATAATCGATTATTTGCCTGTGATAATCGATTATCCTGAGTGATAATCGATTATCACAGTGAGCTATTCCTGAAAATGATTTTCTTGCTGTAATAATCGATTATCCTAATTGATAATCGATTATCACAGTGTAATTTTGATAAAAATGAGTTTTTAGAGCTTTTAAAGGATGGTCTATGTGCTGGCTATCTTGGATTCTAATATTATAGACTCAAAACCATAAAAATAGAGTTATTACATAAGATTACAAGTCTTCAAATCTCTAAGTCCTTTGTTCTTGGATCATCATCAAAATATGCAAGCTTCATATCCTTGTATGGTTAACAATCTCCCCTTTTTTGATGATGATCAAAATTTCCTTTAACGCCTGTTGTAATAACCTGTTTTATCTGTCACAGCTAACAAAACATTAAACATACCAGACAACATTAAAATTATTAAACATAAGAGGCTTTAAATAATTTTTCCCCCTATTTTGATTATGATAAAAAATGAAAGCTCCCCCTCAATAAATGCATAAGATAAAAAATAGCTCCCTCTCAATCAAAGCTAAAATAAAGTTTTTATTCCATAAAGCAAATGAAGTACAAACAAGAAATATGTTGAAGAGATTAACAATTTTTTCATTTTTTAGACACAGGATAATCGATTATTTCCATATATAATCGATTATATATAATCGATTATTACAGTACAAAATGAAAAGATTGATAAGTTAAGCAGAGTTTAGGTTATTTCTAATATTCCTAAGTCTCTTCTATGTTCATATAATCTATCCTTTGGAAGAGGTTTGGTAAATATATCCTCTAACTGATGTTTTGTGTCTATATACTCAATTTGACAATTTCCTTTACATATATGATCTCTTAAAAAGTGATGTCTAATCTCAATATGTTTAGTTCTAGAATGCATAACAGGATTCTTTGTGAGATTGATAGCACTTGTATTATCACACATTAAAGGAATATTACTTAGAAAGATACAATAGTCTTCTAATTGTTGCTTCATCCATAAGATTTGAGCACAACAATTACCAGCTACAATATATTCAGCTTCAGTTGTGGATAAAACAACACATGCTTGATTCTTAGAATGCCAAGACACTAAGGATGATCCTAACATATGACATGTTCCACTAGTACTCTTTCTATCTATTTTATATCCACCATAATCAACATCAGAATAACCTATTAAACTAGAAGATGCTTCAGATGGATACCATAAGCCAAATCCTATAGTTCCTTTTAAATATTTTAAAATTCGTTTTACTGTAGTTAAATGAGATTCTTTTGGACATGCTTGAAATCTAGCACACACAAATATCAGGTCTACTTGCAGTTAAGTATAATAGAGAACCTATCATATCTCTATACATTGATTGATTAATTTACAAACCTGATTCATCTTTATCCAAATAGCATGATGTTCCAATGGGTGTGTTAGCTTCCTTTAAAGTTTCCATTTCAAATTTCTTGAGAATCTCTTTGCAGTATTTGGTTTGAGACACAAAGGTGCCATCTTCAAGTTGCTTAATTTGAAGTCTAAGAAAGAATGTTAATTCTCCCATCATTGACATTTCAAATTCACCTTGCATAATCTTCCTCTTGAATGTAACCTTTGGCAACAAGTCTAGCTTTATTCTTTGTTATATTTCCATCTTCATCAAGTTTGTTTCTAAATACCCATTTTGTTCCAATCACTTGATGAGATTCTTCTCTTGGAATTAATTCCTAGACTTGATTTCTTTCAAATTGATTAAGTTCTTCTTGCATTGCTATGCACCATTGGTCATCTTTAAGAGGTTCCTCAACACTTTTGGGTTCAATCTGTGAAACAAAAGCTACAAACATACAGAAATTTGTCATATTTCTAGTTCTTACCCCTTTTGAAATATCACCAATTATATTGTCCATTGAAAGTCCTCTTGGTGGTTGCCACTCTTTTTCCAATTCAGTTGGTTGAGATGGCTCATTCTCATTTAAGTACATTTCTTCTAGAGCTTCTTTTATGTACTCATCATCACCTGCACATTCTTTATTTGACTCAAGAGGATTTCCCTCAAGGTCTACAATTTCATCAAAGGTGACATGTACAAATTCTTCAATATTCAAAGTTCTTCAATTGAAAACTCTATATGCTTTGCTAGTTAGTGACCTAAGAAAATGGCCTCATCGGCTTTTGAGTCAAATTTTCCTAAGTTATCTTTTCCATTATTTAAAACAAAGCATTTACATCCAAATATTTTTAAATGAGAAACATTAGGCTTCCTACCATTTAACAATTCATAAGGAGTTAATTTTATAATTGGCCTAATAAGCATCCTATTCAATACATAACATGCAGTACTTACAGCACCAGCCCAAAAATATTTAGGAACATTTGATTCATTTAATATTGTTCTAGCAAGTTCCTCTAGTGACCTATTTTTCCTTTCTACTACACCATTTTGTTGGGGAGTTCTAGGTGCAGAAAAATTATGTAAAATACCATTTTCTTCACAATAATTTTCAAAGCATTCATTTTGAAATTCTCCACCATGGTCACTTCTTAACACCTTAATTCTTAAGTCTTTCTCATTTTGAATTTGCTTGGCAAACTTCCTAAAGACCTTAAAAGCTTCACTTTTTAAAGTTAAGAAAAACGTCCAAGTGTATTTAGAGAAATCATCAACAATTACAAGAGCATAGTAATTTCCACCAAAACTTTTTATCCTAGATGGACCAAATAAATCTAAATGTAAAAGTTATAAAGGTTTTGATGTGGAAATAACATTCTTAGATTTAAAGGATGATTTCACTTGTTTACCTTTTTGACATGCATCACATAATCTATCTTTTTAAAATTTTAACTTAGGCAAACCAACAACTAAGTCCTTTGATATTAGTTTGTTTAATTGATGCATGTTTATATGAGCCTCTCTCTTATGCCATAACCATGGATTTTCTTCCTTAGCAACTAAGCATGTTATACTAGTGTTAGATACAGAATCCAAATCAATCAAATAGATATTATTATGCCTAATGCCTTTTAATGCTATATTTTCGGAATCCTTTAAATGAATGGTGCAAAACTTAATTTCAAAAATTACCTTAAATCCTTTATCACAAAGTTGACTTATACTTAGGAGATTATGCTTTAGCCCATCAACAAGAAGCACATCCTTTATCTCCAAAGTATTTGCACCACTAATGTTTCCGGTTCCAAGGATTCTTCCTTTGTTGTTATCCCCATAGGTTACATATCCTTATTCTTTAGCTTTGAAACTCACAAATTTCGTTTTGTCTCCGGTCATATGTCTTGAACATCCACTGTCAAGATACCACATAGACTTCTTGGATTTGGAAATTTCCTACAAAACAAGAACATAATAATCTTAGGTCCTCATAACTTTTGGGTCCTTGGGGTTAAAGACAATCAAATCATTTAACTACAGGAACCCAAACATATTTTCCTTTAGGAACACCAAAATGCTTAATTCTACACCTATTTGAAGTATGACCATGTTTCATACAATAAAAGCATGCATTAGATGTAATCTTTGAAAATGATACATTTTTATTTTGTGAAGATTTAGATCCTTTTTCAACCCATACTCTTCTATTTTTATTTTTAGGCACTACTACAAATAAAGCTTTTAACGTCGGTTCTAGAAGGCTTTCAACGTCGGTTCAACAACCGATGTTGTATCAGGCGACGTTGAAAGTCGTAACTTTCAACGTCGGTTATGATTTTTTAAATTAATAATTTTTATTTATTTACAACCCCTTTACCCCCTTTTATTTATCTAGAAGTCTCCCTCTCTTTATATTATATTTTTTAGAAGTTTATTAATTTATTAAGAGAATTGTCATTGGCAGGATTCGAACCCAGTAGCTTAGAGTTGGAGGTTGATACTCCAACCACTAAACTACTAGAATTTTCTCGATAATAACTTACAAATAAATTATATTTATATACAAATAAATATATATCCGTGTAAATATATAAATATAAATATATTTATATATTTTGATATATTTATATAGTTATATATTTATATGTTGCATGTGAGGGCACACTCGAAAGTGAAAGTGTGTCGAGTGAGTTTTCAAAATTTGATGCTAAATTTGTGAGCAAGTATCTTTATATGAGTTTGTAATTTAATGACAGAATATAATCTTTATAATTTTATTTATATAATTATATAAAATAAATTTGGGAAACGCGTCATTCGCTCTCAAACGAAAAATACCAATTTTCGCTCAAGCGAGGCTTGAGTAAGTGAATTTCCGTGAGCTTTAACATATTTTCACTCAAGCGAGAGTCAATCCAACTTTCACCCTTAATCGAAAAATACCAATATAATTTATTTGTAAGTTATTATAAAAAAATTAGAGTAGTTTAGTGGTTGGGATATTAACTTTCAACTCTAAAATACTGGGTTCAAATGTCTGTCAGTGACAATTCATTAACTTAAGTGAATTTTTGGCTGAAAAAAAATAAAAATACTTTCAAGAAAATATATACAAATAAATATATATTTACATGGATATATATTTATTTGTATATAAATATAATTTATTTGTAAGTTATTATCGTAAAATTATAATAGTTTAGTGGTTAGAGTATTAGTTTTCAATTCTAAAATCCCGAGTTCGAATCCCGCCAAGTGGTAATTTTCAAATTTAAGTGAATTTTTGGGTGAAAAAAAGACTTTCAACGTCAGTTCATATGGGAACCGACGTGGAAAGTACTTTCTACGTCGGTTGACTAAAAACCGACGTAGAATGTGTTTAATATTCAACTTTCAACGTCGGTTCATCTGGGATATGACTATTTTCTCTATTTTGTACAATAACCTTATTCTTACTTAATTCTTTCTTAGCTTTATCAAGTAAGTGGCTAAGTATGTCAATATCATATTCATACTCTTCACATGATGCACATGCTATTTCTTTATCATCTTTTTCCTCTAAACATGCAATTTTCGTTTTTAAGGATTCTACCTCTTTTTCTGATTTATTCAAACACTTTTTCACATATTTATATTCATTTTTCAAGTCCTTAAAAGTAATGAATAATTCTTGATATGCATTTTGTAAAGCATCATAATCATTTTCATCATCACTTGAGGAAGAGTCGGAATCACTAACCTCACAATCGGAAGAGATGTTGTCATTTGCCATCAAACAAATGTTTGCTTCAATTTCTGAATCGCTTGACTCCGAACTTGAGTCACTATCATCCCAAGCAATGTAGGCTTTCTTTTTGAAGAATTTCTTGCCTTTATGATCTTCATTTTTCTTGTTCTGACAATTGGATTTTACATGTCCTGTTTCACCACAACTGTAACATTTAAAATTTAAGGAACTACTTTCTTTTACCTTTCCCTTACCTTTGAAGGGTTGCTTCCCTTTGGCTTTCATAAACTTTGTAAATTTATTGATCATGAGACTCAAATTTTCATCATCATTTTCCGAGTCTTCTTCCTCTTTTTTGTTCTTGCTCTTAGAAATTTCAGTTTTGAAGGCAAGGTTTCTCTTTTGGTGTTGGCCTTCTTCATCGTTTAGCCTTCCGAGTTCAAGTTCATGCTCTCTTAACATTCAAAAGAGAGCTGCCATAGACATGATAACAAGATTTTGTGACTCCGTGATGGCTGTCACCTTTGGTTTCCATTTCCTATCCAAAGATTTAAGAATTTTTACATTTAACTCATCAATATAAAAAATCTTACCTAACCCAGTGAGATGATTCACAATATGTGTGAAACGCTTTTGAACGTCAAAAATTGTTTCTCCTTGTTGCATCCGGAACATTTGATATTCTTGAATCAATGAATTCTTCCATGCTCTTTTTACATCATCGGTACCTTCGTGGGTTACTCTTAGCATTTCCCACATTTCTTGAGCACTCTTACAAATAGATATCTTGTAAAACTCATTAAGGGTTAAAGTAGATGAAATTATATTTCTAGCCCTAACATCATATTGGGCTTTTCTATTTTTTTCAGCTGACCATCTAGAAAATGGTTTTGGTACCTCTTCTCCGTTTTCAGTAATTTTAGGAATAAAAGGACCGTTTAAAATTGCATCTCATACACCCCTATCAACAGACTCCAAAAATATTTGCATTCTTACTTTCCAAAAAGGATAATTTTGCCCTGCAAAAAGTGGGGGTCTATTGATAGAAGCACCCTCGGCAAATGTTTAATTTTGTCCACCATTTTCGAAATTTGAATGACTATCAAAGCAAGCTCTGATACCACTTGTTAGAATCGCGCAACGAAATGTTTGCGTTTACGGACAAAAACCAAGAGGGGGGTGAATTGGTTTGTTAAACAAAAATTAGGGTTTTAAAATTTTCCCTGAATTTTACTGATAAAAATGTTGTGTAAAGTAAATAGATAAGGGAAAGAAGATTACACAGTTGATTTATACTGGTTCAGATCAAAAGACCCTACGTCTAGTTGCTAATCACTCAAAAAGAGGATTAACGCTGTCACTATAATCACAGTTTACAAACAGATTATAGATTGAAAGGATAAGGAACAGAAAACACCTCTCTTGAGTCACACAAGACATAAAAACCTCATTTCAATCCACAAAGGATGAAGAACAGTTTTTCCTAGAGACAGCACAACACACAATCCACCAAGAAACTCACTCAGTGATTCTTATCGCTTCTAGCTCACACTAGGTTTTCTAAAGCCCCTTTTTCTTCCCTACAGAAAGTTCTAGCAGTCACAGCTCTTAACTTTTGTATGAAAAAGGTTTGTTGTTTTGCAGAGAGCCTTGGAGAACCTTAAGTAGAGAGAATAGGGTCTGGGAAATGGGGATTTTCGAAAACAGAAGAATTGGGAATAGGGTTTTCGTAAATTGGTCCAAATTTGAATTTCAAAACACATAACAGACGTAAATAATCGATTATCTTGAGTGATAATCGATTATTCCAGAGCCATTTTTGCAAAGGAACAAAATTAGACCAGGATAATCGATTATCTGGCCAAATAATCGATTATTTGTCTATGATAATCGATTATCTTGAGTGATAATAGATTATCACAGTTTGCTATTCCTAAAAATGATTTTCTTGCTGTAATATTCGATTATCCTGAGTGATAATCGATTATCACAGTGTAATTTTGATAAAAATGAGTTTTTAGAGCTTTTAAAGGATGGTCTATGTGCTGGCTATCTTGGACTCTAATATTGCAGACTCAAAAACATAAAAACAGAGTTATTACATAAGATTACAAGTCTTCAAATCTCTAAGTCCTTTGTTCTTGAATCATCATCAAAATCTGCAAGATTCATATCCTTGTATGGTTAACACTTAAGCTAGTGGAGGCCAAGCTCCTGGCTTATGTCCCTCCAAGAAAGGTGGACCCACCTTACCTTCAGTGGTATATGCCCAACGAAAAATGTGCTTACCACTCAGGCGCTCCTGGGCACTCAGTGAAAAACTGTCGGGCCTTAAAATACAAGGTCCAGGAATTGATAGATGTCGGGTGGGTCACCTTTGATGCTTCTGCCCCCAGCATAGAAGTCAAGCCTCTATCGCAACAAGAGGGATAGGGTTGGATAGGGAGACCAGCTGTTAGGGTTCTTTTCTTTTAAGCTTTCTTTGTATTTCTTGCGGTCCCAACCCGTGGCTGTGAGATCTGTTAGAATCGCGCAGCGGAATGATCGCGTGGTCGGACAAAAACCAAGAGGGGGGTGAATTGGTTTCTTAATAAAAATTAGGTTTTCAAAATTTTCCCCAAAATTTACCGATTAAAAACTGTGTAAATGTAAATAGAGAAGGGATAAAAATCTTACACAGGAGATTTATACTGGTTCGGATCAAAAGACCCTACGTCCAGTTGCTAATCACTCAACAGAGGATTAACGCTGTCACTATAAACAAGTTGTTACAAACAGATTACAATTGAGAAGATAAAGATACGAAAACACCTCTCTTGAAATCCACAAGAGATGATGAACAGCTTTCCCTAGAGACGACACAACACACAATCCACTAAGAACTCCACTTAGTGATTCTTATCGCTTCTAGCCCACACCAGGTTCCAAAAGCCCCCTTTCCTTGCAACAAACAGTTCTCTGGCACTCACAACACTTAACTTTTGTATGGAAAAGGTTGTTCTACTTTTCTGAGTGCCATAGAAGAGTTTAAGTAGAGAAATTAGGGTTTGGAAATTGGGAATTTCGGAATTAGGGTTCTTGGAAATAGGGTTTTCGAAAATAGGGTTGATTTGAAGTTTAAAATAAAAAACATACTGAAATAATCGATTAAATGAAGTTATAATCGATTAAAACAGAGCCAAAATCAACAGAACCCAAAACCTCTCTGTTTTAATCGATTAAAGCAGTGAGTTGATACAGAAAATGGTTTTTCTCACTGTTTTAATCGATTATTTCCCTATATAATCGATTAAAGCCGAGCCTGGATGATAAATTTGAGCTTTTTGAAGCTTCTAAGGTGCAGACTATGTACCGGCTATCTTAAACTCTAATATTACAGACTCAATCTAATTAAAACAGAGTTATTACAATACAAAACAAGTCTTCAACACACTAAGTCTTTGAGTTCTTGAATCATCATCAAAATCAACAATCTTCATGTTCATCAAGTGCAACATCAAGTCCTTGAATGTTCAACAATCTCCCCCTTTTTGATGATGATCAAAATTATCTTTTAAAGCCCTTGTAATAACCTGTTTTATCTGTCATACTAACAAACACATCAAACATACCAGATAATATTTAAATGCAATTCATAAGAGGCTTTAAATATTTCTCCCCCTATTTTGATTATAATCAAAAAGAACTCTGCAATAACAATCATAAGAGCTCCCCCTCAAAATATGCATAAGTTGGAGATAACTCCCCCTCAATCAAAGCAATAACAAAACATCATATTTTATTGCGGAAACAATCATTTATTACAATAACAAGAGAAAAATAAGAAAATAATCAACAAAATTTAAAATTCTTCACTATTATCATCATTAAAGTGTGCATCAAATCTATTTTCTAAATGACACACTTTATCATCTATATCAGATATACGACGAATTATTTCCTCATGTCGTACTCCAGAGAGAGTGAAGAATGACTGCATCCTCTGATTCATGTCAGATAACATGTCTTCCATGGATTGTCGGGTTTCATGATGAGTAGAGGAAGTTCCAACACTTTGGATTTGGTCAGAGGGAAACTCAGCAGCTGGAGGCATATCTTCATCAGAATCTTCATTAGCACCCCCTTGATTTGGAACGTCATCTTTGTGAACATAAATATCATTGACTCGCACCATTTGGAGGTGAATCAATGTACTGTCCAGCATGCGGTTTAAGTTATTTGTTCTAACTGCTTGTTCACCTTCAAAATTCACTCCTTTATATTCAAGAATACGGGAGACAAGGAGGGCATATGGAATTTTGAAGGTGGGATGACGTTTTGCTTTTAACATGGTCATTGTGACAAGAACGCCCCAATCTAAAGGTTCATTATTCATTATGGCATGAATAATACGAAGATCAATGGAAGAGCATTGGGCATGATTTGTAGCCCGGGGACATAAGATCCATACAAGTAAATGTAGAATCATGCGTTCTTCCTTCTTTAAAGGTCCAGCATGAAGGATACGTCCAATCTCCATGGAGGGATTCCGCAGAAAAGAGCGATAAGCTAGGAACCTGTCAAAGTCATCTAGCTCACCATATACGTTAATAACATCTTCTCTAATTGGAAAGTGAGCAACATTCTCCCAAATATCATCATCAAGAATTATTGTAACCCCTTTGACACGGGATGTAGCAATTTGATCTCTAAATTTGAATCTAGAGTAGAATACCCTAACTAAGTCGGGATAGTACGTACCTTGCATTTGGATAAAAGGGAGAACTCCTTGAATTTCAAGAAGATTAGGAAAATTGAATCCCCTATGAATGAATTGCTCACCAATAAGAAATTTAGGAGAAATAATAGCCCGTTCCTTCCAGTAGCTCAGAAATTCTTGTTGGCCTTCTGCATCAGAGATCCATCCTTCTACAAAATTAGGACGGGGATGAGAGGAGGGTGCAGATCTTCTTCTAGTAGGGATCTTAGTGCGAGAAGATGAGGCCATTGAAAGATTAGATGAATATCAAGAAGATTTAGAAGGACAAGTGATGGAATAAGGAGACAAAGAGAGTATAATAAGGCAAGAAGGTTTGATTCCAAGAGATAGAAGTGAGTAGAAGTGAAATAGAGGTCCCTATATATAGCCAAGCATGTCTAACGGTCACATGGAAGTGAATAGAGGCCAAAAGAGCCGTTGGCAACGGCTAGAACCCATACTTGCCAGGTTTAATCGATTAAAACTCAGAATAATCTATTAAACCAGTTCCAGTCGCATTTAATCGATTATCAGACGGTTTTAATCGATTATTTAATGAAATAATCGATTAATCCAGAGAAGAATGCCCTGTTTTGGATGTTTTAAGTGTAAATAATCGATTATAATTCCAAGTAATCGATTATTCCAGAGAGGAATGCCCTGTTTTGAGTGTTTTAACACATGATAACCTATGAACATCCTACAAAATGAATTATAGCATTACAATCATCCAAAAACAGTCAAATTAAGCAGAATTTAAGCTATTTCTAATATCCCTAAGTCTCTTCTAAGATCATAAAACCTATCCTTGGGTAGAGGCTTAGTAAAAATGCCTGCTATTTGATTCTTTGTATCAACGTACTCTATTTTACAGTTTCCTTTGCTGATATGATCTCTCAAAAAGTGATGTCTTATTTCTATATGTTTAGTCCTAGAGTGCATTACTGGATTCTTAGTAAGATTTATTGCACTCGTATTATCACACATCAACGGAATGTCATTTAAAAAGATACTATAATCTTCTAACTGTTGTTTCATCCACAGAATTTGAGTACAACAACTACCAGCTGCAATATATTCAGCTTTAGTGGTAGATAAAGCAACACATGTCTGTTTCTTAGAATGCCAAGATATTAAGGATGAACCTAACAAATGACATGTCCCACTAGTACTTTTCCTATCAATTTTACATCCATCATAATCAGCATCAGAATATCCTATTAAACTCATACAAACATCAGACGGATACCACAAACCAAAACCAGTAGTTCCTTTTAAGTATTTTAAAATATGTTTCACTGCAATTAGATGAGATTCTTTAGGACAAGCCTGAAATCTAGCACACACACAGACATAATGCATAATATCAGGTCTACTTGTAGTTAAGTATAACAGTGATCCTATCATACCTCTATACATAGTTTGATTAACTTCCAAACCTGATTCATCCTTGTCTAGATAGCATGAAGTTCCCATGGGTGTGTTAGCTTCCTTTGAAGTGTCCATACCAAACTTTTTAAGGATCTCTTTGCAGTATTTGGTTTGAGAGATGAAAATGCCATCTTTAAGTTGCTTGATTTGTAGTCCAAGGAAGAATGTCAATTCTCCCATCATAGACATTTCAAACTCTCCCTGCATTATCTTAGCAAATTCTACACATAACGAATTATCAGTTGATCCAAAAATAATATCATCAACATACACCTGGACCAATAAGATATGTTCTTTAACTTTCTTTATAAACAGTGTAGAATCAATTTTTCCTCTAGAAAAATCATTTGATGTTAGGAAACTACTTAATCTTTCATACCAAGATCTAGGAGCTTGTTTCAACCCATATAATGCTTTCTTTAATTTAAAAACATGATTAGGAAAACTAAAATCCTCAAAACCAGGGGGTTGCTCCACATAAACTTCTTCTTTAATAAAACCATTTAAAAATGCACTTTTAACATCCATTTGATATAGTTTAAATTTCATTAAAGATGCATAGGCAAGAAGTAGGCGTATAGCCTCTAACCTGGCAACAGGAGCATAAGTTTCATCATAATCTATACCTTCCTCCTGACAATAACCTTTTGCAACAAGTCTGGCTTTATTCTTTGTTATGTTCCCATCTTCATCAAGTTTATTTCTAAACACCCATTTGGTTCCAATAACTTGATATGATTCTTCCCTTGGGATTAATCCCAGACTTGATTTCTTTCAAATTGGTTAAGTTCTTCTTGCATGGCTATGCACCACTGTTCATCTTTAAGTGCTTCCTCAACATTCTTGGGTTCAATCTGTGACACAAAAGCTATAGACATACAAAAATTAGTCATATTTCTTGTTCTTACCCCTTTTGAGATGTCACCAATGATATTGTCCATTGAGAGTCCTCTAGGTGATTTCCATTCTTTTGCTAATTCAGGCGTTTGAGAAGGCTCATTTTCTTCCAAATATAATTCATCAAGAGCTTCTCTTTGTAGACCCCAAATCTTGCCCGGCCTCCAAATAAAGACTAGAAGACCTCCTATTTCAAGATGGATGAAGCCTAACAAGCCACTAGGAGAGACTATTAGGCCCCATACCAGGATAGGAGGGAGTTTCTGTGCCAAAAATAAGTTTTCTCGCCTTGTTGAGACGAGAACGCCGTCTGGATTTCCCAGACCGCCGTCTCGCCTCATGCAAGTGGCGAGACCGCCGTCTCGCTTGACGAGACGGCGGTCTCGTCACTTGCGATGGGCGAGACGGCGGTCTCGTTCCCCCAGACGGCGGTCTCGCCGCGTTTGCCAGGTCGAGACGGCGGTCTTGTTGGACGAGACGGCGGTCTCGACCCTGTCAGACGAGACCGGCGGTCTCGCCACTGCCAGGCGTGAAAACCTATAAATAGGGGCTCTCCCCCCCCTCATTTCCACACACCACAAGCTTCTAGCTCTGCCTTCTCTCTAAAACTTCTCTCTAGAATCCCTCCGACGCATTTCCGGAGTTTCTGAGTGTATTTGAGAGCGTTTTTTCGGCGTCTAGAAGAGTTTCCGATGTCTTGTAGAGTGAAGGGCTGTCAAAAAGCACCCTCTTTTTAAAGAGAAATAACAAAGAAAGCTTGCTTCGGAGGTTCAAATTCTCCCTCTCTACTTTTTAATTTAAAATTATGCAATAGATTAGGGCCATGTAGTCATCACTTTAAATTCCGCATAATAAAAAGGGCAAAAGTATATTTTCCGGTTTATTTATTAACAATAAAAGCTAGCCTATCATAGGGAACCCGAAAGGGGCGTAGTAAAGGAACTAATACTTCCTTTACCACGTAACTAACTCCCTTACCCAACTCTGGTTCTAATGACCAAAGTTGGTTTTTGAAAACCAACGCCTTTTAAAAACCTTTTCCGATGTTTTCGGTAAAAACATCGGTGGCGACTCCATAGAACCCAAAATAAATAAGTCCTTGGGTTAGCCCGGTTATCGGACAACCCAAGGACACCTTTCGAAAACCTCGCCCCTAGGTTAGCCCGGTTATCGGACAACCTAAAGGCGTTGTAACTACCCATAAAAAATGCTAAAAACAAAAGGGTCGAAAAAACCATCGCGTCGCTCTGACCGACCTTCTCTTTCGAGACGGCGGCGACAGATGGCAACTCCACTGGGGAAGCCTCGAGAGTTGATCCCATTTAGTGATGGGCCGGCTTAAATAATAAATAAACCAAGAAAATAATACTTTTGCCCTTAACTTGTATTATAACATGTTTTATTGCTTGGCTTTAAATAATTGTTGTTTGTTTATACTTACGCAATTGCTTGAAATATAAACTGCACACAATCCCTTGCACACAACAGTTCCCCCTATACCCGGGGGCAAGTGAGATAACCATAGGGAGTGGGTGGCAGGTACGGTTCGCTGTAGTGAGGGCCTTGAGCCCACCAGTGTGATCGGAAACCACCACTCAAGGTGATAACCTTCCTCTTTTGGCAACAAGACCGACTATGGCCTTAGTGCTAAGCATGGTCGGACGGCTGGAGAGTGGGAACCCTATAATGGGGGCACCTTGGGGGCCTTAGCCTGGTGAGAACAGTTAGAACCAACCCTTGCCAATGCACTTTTCTGCAAGAAAACCCTACCTCGTGATAAAAATGAAATCTCACCTGTTCGGGGATGATCGAATTGTGTGTGCATATGTTTGTTGCATTTGTCTGTTGCATGGCATAAACAAACAACAAAACAATAAAAACAAAAATATATTTTTCACAAATAAACACCCTTATCTCGGACAGTCTGCCTTTTAGCTAGCCTGGTTTCAAGTTCTTTGTAAGCTAAGTAGCCACGCAGTTCTAACAGAAGAGATAAAAGGCTATAAAATAAACAAACAAATAAAAAATAAAATCCATTTTTCCAAAGTCTGTACATAAGACCTGGTCCAAAAATATTATACTCATAAAACATTCATATAGATAGTTTATTCTTTCAAAATCAAAATACGCAAACATCATGTAGAAAAACATGATAAATAGAAAATAAACACTCACATACATTCAAATAAGCATCCATTTCATCAAAAATGCATTTTGGTTTTAGAAATGGAGGGGACAAGTAGGCAGACAAAGAAGGTGGACATTCCCCGTTTCCATACTGAGAGGTTGGAACGACTAAGCACAGTAATGCCATCAGAGGTCCGTGCCGACTTCGGAAAATCCTACGGATGGATTTTAGACCTCCTAAAGATATGTGTCGATCAGGTGTTCCTAAGGGCACTAATCCACTACTGGAATCCAAATCTGCGATGTTTCGAGTTTCCGCAGTTCGACTTGGTGCCCACCCTAGAGGAGTATGATACCATGTTGAGGTGGCCCAAATCAGCCAGGGTCCACGTCCGCCACGAAGCATATACTCCCGCAGCACCAGTCGCTGCCCTTATTTAGTTGCCATTCCGCCAAAGTACCCTGATAAAGAAGGGGAACACCCTGGGTTGGAAAGTAACGATGTTAGAAGACCACCTGTCCTACCTGGCTGAACGGACAGAGTGGGTTGCCTTTAACAAAACCCTGGCACTCATAATTTTTGGAACAGTCTTGTTCCCCTTCCATTTCGACACAATAGATCAGGCCGTCATGGACGCCTTCTTCGCCTGGGACGTGAATTCGAAAAGTCCCCTGCCTGCTATTCTTGCCGACACCCTGCTCTCGGTGGAATTTTGTCACCGTAAGCGGGGCAAAATACTCCGTTGTCTGCTCTTCATTGCTATTTGTGTGGAGCGCCACTCACCTGTACGCCTCCGAGTCACATGGGGATAGTGGAGGGATGAGTGGGAACGCAAGGACGCCAACAAGTATATCCCGGGTCTCGTCCTTGGTTCCGACCCGGCCCAGTTCTCATCAGATGTGGGGACTATCCGAGTGTACCCTTGATAGGACTCAGGGGCTGCATAGCTTACTCACCTAAAGTAGCTATGAGGCAGCTCATGAGGACCCAAACTACCATTTCCCGAGGGGAGCTCGGAGGACTGTGCTTCTTTGGAGACCCATGCACCATCGCCAACTCACTAGCTGTGAGAAAAGCATGGGAGAGGCCAGTCTACATGGGAGACAGAGAGCTAGGAAAAGCTCGGGTGGCTGTCACCAGTGACTATGAGGCATGGAGAAATAGAAGAGGAGTGGCTCAATCATCCACCACACCCACTACGAGCGCCAGAAAAGAAGGGCTAGCTCAGTATGGCCAAGTACTTCAAGAGAAAGACCGAGCCATTGAAAAGCTCGATGAACTACAAGCCTTGGTCGTTCATCAAGAGGCGAAGATCAAAGAGGCTCAACAATACAGTGAAGATATGAGCCAGGCGGTCCGCAAGCAAAGCGAAGCACTTGCTCGTCATGTCCGGGAAGCTGAAAGGGAACTACAGAGGAATCAAGACCCTCCTGTGGGTTTCTTTAAAGTTTTCCGCTTTTGCCAAAAGTTGCTTCGCAGTATAGAATAGGGGAATGTACACCTTTTCTATTGAATAAATAAAATTCTTTTTGTTCAATGACTGTCTACTTGCATGCATGAACATTCATTTGCATATTTTAAATTTCCCCTCCTTCACGCTTAATAAATAAGATAATAAAAAGGAAGGATTAACTAACACGTCTCCTAACTCAGAATAATGGAGAAAAAGCCACTCCTAATAAAGCTCACCCCAATGGTCGACTTGTCGCAAGAGGAAAATAAGTCTCGACCGTTGGTCCTCAAGAGTAAAGAAGAGGGGGCAAGGACGCCAGTGCGACTATTTATGCCACGTCCTTTCCCCTACGAGTCAAATAAAGTTGTACCATGGAGATATGGGGAATCTTCACCAATAAAAGAAGAAATAACGAACATAGCCGGCATTGGGGGCACAACTAGAAGTGGAAGAATCTACTCCCCCAAGGACACACAAGAAGAGGTCCTCAAAAATAAAGGAAAAAATAAAAAGACCGAAGAAGAAAAAGAAAATAAAGAATCCAAGGAGGAGACAGAGGAATTACTCCAGTTTATAAGGCAGAGTGAGTATTCCATTATAGACCAGCTCAACCGAACACCTGCAAAGATCACGTTGCTATCTTTGATAATGAGCTCGGAACCACACAAAAACACCCTGCTGAAGGTCTTGAGCGAGGCGCATGTACCTCACACAATATCCCAAGAAAAGGTCGAGAGGATCGTCGGTCACATCACGGCAAACGATCACCTCACCTTCACAGAGGAAGAACTCCCCCTAAAGGGGTCAAGCCACAACAAGCCCTTGCATATCTCAGTTAAATGCAAGGAATACCTCATCGCCAAAGTTCTTGTGGATAACGGGTCATCCCTGAACGTGATGCCCAAGTGCACACTGGACAAGTTGACTATCCAAGGAACCCGTCTGCGCCCAAGCAGCACCATCGTTCGAGCCTTCGACGGATCAAAACGAGAAGTAGTGGGAGAGATCAATTTGCCAATCCAAGTCGGACCCACTATCTTCGACGTTGATTTCCATATAATGGATATTACTCCAGCATATAGCTGTCTCCTTGGCAGGCCTTGGATTCATGACGCTAAGGCAGTACCTTCGACGCTCCACCAGAAAATCAAGTTCATAGTGGACGACAAACTGATCACAGTCCAAGCGGAAGACGATATCCTGATCAGTGGACCGTCCGCCCAACCTTATGTGGATGCGGCCGAAGAGGCCCTTGAAACGTCTTTTCAAGCGCTCGAAATTGCCAGCATAGAGCGACTTCCCAGAAGCACAAAGGTAGCCCGCATGATGTTGAAGCACGGTTACCATCCTGGCCAAGGACTGGGGGCAGATTCCCAAGGCATGAGGGAACCCCCAGAATTCAAAGACAATCCTTGCAAGTATGGCCTAGGATATGACCCTACTAAGGGCCGAGCAGAAAGGAGAAAAGGGAAGTCTCCCCTCCGCACACTCAAGCAAATTTTCCAAAGTAGAGGGGTGCAAGCGTCAAGAGCCACTCTAGTCATTAGGAAATCTTTTTCTTTGTTTAAGGGATGTAAACCCCATGATTGTTAGAGACTATCCCCCGGGGCGAGCACGACCCCCGGGCATTTTAGGGCACATATTCCCTTATTAATTAATAAAGAATGATTCTTTCTATCTGCTTCTCTTCTTTCTACTTCTGACTAGACCACGTGAATCACCCTGTCTAAGTAAACATAAAAAAGAAGAAGAATAAAAAGCGCTTCCAAATAATCAACATCTACCATTGCTATTACCATCGAGCTAGTTGATTAGAAGCACCTAAGAATAAGACTTCACCTCATCCTTAAAGAAAGTCATGCTTCGCCAATACTGTGAAAAAAATAAATCCACAAAAAAAAAAAAGCCCGGAGAAGCCAAAGGCCAAAGAAAAGGGCAAACTACCCGTGAGGAAACCCACTAAGGGGGCTACACAAAAGATAGGGTCGACCCGTAGGGATACCCGAACAACAATAAAGGGTAGCCTAGGCAAAAGTTAGGGTTACAAATAAGGTCCGCTAGGATTTCTCCAAAAATTTTACAAAAGAAGGAACCTAGACAAAAGTTAGGGCCAACACACAGTATCCTAGTTCGAAAACCCAAAGGGCGATCTAGGGAAATCAGCTAGCCATTTAAAAAGCAATGGAAATAAAACCAAAGAGCGCAAATACAAAAAGAAAGAAAAAATATTTGTTTAGACAAAGCCTAAACACCCAGCTTAACCCTAACCAGCCATTCTTACAAAACCCTTTTATCAATAAAAATCAACCCTCTAAAACACAAACCATTGATTTTTACCCCTTTACTTCTTTTCTCTTGACCCTCACGGCAATATTCTAATAATTAATTTGGGAATATGGAGGCGTATAGTCAACAAGAGGATTGAAATCCCTAAAGCAAGGAAAAAGGGACACTACATGACAAAAGTGCTCTACAAAAGAAAAAACAAGAAAAAAAGAAAGAAAGAAGAGAAAGAAAGAAATTACCCTTCGGTCACAAGAAGTCCGGCATGGTACAACCAAGAGTAAACGCAACGAATCAGAAGGCTTTCGGCACAACGAGACACGTTGGTTAAATCCTTCTGAAAACTTAATCAAAATAGGCATTATAGGACATCAAAACATAAAAACATTGCATGCATAAAATGTTTTTAGACCAGGTCCTATTACCTCTTTCAAAAAATAACAAAAAAAGCAACAAAAAAAATATAAAAAATAAAAAATCTCTTCCGTAATTCGAGACCGCCGTCTGGGCCAACCAGACCACCGTCTCGGTTACCTAGCAAGACGAGACCGCCGTCTGGACCAACCCGACCGCCGTCTCGACACAGGCGAAAATGAGACTGTCATCTCGACTTGGAGGAGACACCAGACCGCCGTCTCGCCCGCCCAGACGGCGGTCTCGATTTTGCAAAATTTCCTATATATAAGGGGCGCGCTTGGGGACTTCCTCACAACTCCCCTTGCCTCCAGAACTCCCTTTCTCTCAACTCCTGCACTCCCAAGTACCCTCTGGCCATAATGTTTAGCAGAAGCGCCTCCAGGAAAAGAAGGAGCACCGCCGGTGCCAGTAGTTCTGCAGCACCGCCGTCCCAGGACCCTTCTTAACTGTCGCCACAGCACCAGGCCCGCCTTGAAAATATCTGGACCTACCAGTGCCATCCAATGCTCAAGCTGGATTTCAACATCCTAGCTGAATTTGGATGGGAGGACGACGTCCGGGCCCATCTAGATAGCATCGGGTGGGGCTTCCTGCTACAGCCACCGCCTACACATGTGTACCCGCAAGCGGTACTGGAGTTCCTAGCCTCCGTCTCCTACTCTGAGGTCCCCTCCACGGTCCCGGGCCTACCGCCCACCAGGATGGTGACCTATTTTATGGTGGGCCTACCTACCCTCAAAGAGTTTAACGTAGCCATTGGGTTCGTCCGGCCCGAGGACTCCATGACCCAGGAGTACCGTGAGGCGATCTGCTCGCGGCCCACCAACCTCACTACCGCTGAGATGTGGCATGAGCTCACGGGAGCCACCACACTGCCCACGCTGATGAGGGGATCCGCGCTTCCCCCTGCACTCCGTATCTGCCACAAGCTGTTGGCAGGGACCATACATGGGAGGAAAGAGAGTCAGGGCAAAATATCCCTCCCTGACCTCTTTGTACTATATTGCATGAGCCAGAAGCGGCGATGCAACCCCGGGTATTTCTTCCTGAAGGCCCTCAAGGACTTTGGGCACAGATCCACGGGGGTCGTCCTCATGGCTCCACTCATCACTCCCCTGGCAGAAAGTTTGGGGTGCCCTGGCCGGGAAGAGCTGGCCCACAACCTGAGACCCGAATCCATCGGCGGGTCAATCTTGGTCAGCATGGGAATGCTGATTCGCAGAGGGACCCAGCTGGCCCTCCACCCCACACTAGATTTTGCATTGGAACTCCAGGATGCAATGCATGATCTGCCTACACCTCCCGACTTCCACCAGCAACAGTAGCAGCAACCGCCCTGGTATGCGGACGACTTCGCTGGCATGCACCGCCACATGAGCGATCTATGCCAGCAGTTCGACCATATGACTGTGAGGCAAGAGCAGATATCCCAGAGGCAAGAGCAATTATCCCAAAGGCAAGATGCCTTTGACACCCGGCTGGGAGAAATGTGCCAGCACCAACAGGACATGCGCCACGATTGGACGACATTCCAGCAAGAATACCGGGATGAAGTCCAAGAGCATGCGGACTTCTGGTACCACATGTACCAGCATTTCCCTCCCCAGGGATCGGGCCCAGAGGATAGCCCCTAGGGATCGGGCCCAGAGGATAGCCCCTAGGGATAATGCTTGCAAAAATAGGGTTGTAATAAAATTTCCCCCATCAATAAAATTTTATTTCATACATCTTTTTGCCATCTCTTGCAAAAGCCAGCGTAAAAAAAAAAAAAAAAACTTAAACTAAAAAAAAAAAGAGAAAAGGCATACGCTCAAGAAAAAACCAAAATCCTGAATCGCGAGGAAAAAAGAGATAAAACCGCGAGAAAAAAGGCAGGATCCCAACCAATAAAATTTCGACTACCAAATCAAAGTTGAACAGAAAACAAGACTCAATCCGACCAGCCAGTAAGAGTCGGATAGTCGCCACCAAAAGTCAAAAACAAAAATCCCCAGCAACCAACAAAGCTGGATGAAACACGAAATCCCTGGTACGACCCGGATGACCATTCAAAGAGGTCCAAGAACAATCAACCAAACACAGAAAACACTCCCCAAAGAGACTGGCGCATGGGCCACTTGAACAGTAAGCTGCAACTACCACCAGTCCTACGCAATGGACTGTACCAGCCTGATAGGGGGTTTATACCTATCAACCTGCGCACGCGTTGCGCCTGATCTGCGCTCGAGCCGGATCAGTAAGTCGCACTACCACCCTGATGGGGGGATCATACCCATCCGGTCCCACATAACGGACCGTACCATCCCGATGGGGGGTTCATACCCATCCAGTCCCACACAACGGACTGCAACTACCAGCCTGATGGGGGGTTCATACCCATCAACCGAAGGATTGGCTACCGTCAGAAGGAGTATCCTGAGGTTTTACCACGTGTCCACCGAAGGGATCGACTACCGTCAGAAGGAGTATCCCGGAAGTGCACGAATACACAATTTTCCCCAGAAGATCACCCGCCGCATAGACGGAACATCTGAAGGGCAACCGGGCAAGAGGGTCAACTCCTTTACCTTTCTGTCAATCTGTCTGGCACAACAGACCAACAGTTGACTAGTCAGGTAAAGGGGGGCAACTGTAGACCCCAAATCTTGCCCGACCTCCAAATAAAGACCAGAAGACCTCCTATTTGAAGATGGATGAAGCCTAACAAGCCACTAGGAGAGACTATTAGGCCCCATACCAGGATAGGAGGGAGTTTCTGTGCCAAAAATAAGTTTTCTCGCCTTGTTGAGACGAGAACGCCGTCTGGATTTCCCAGACCGTCGTCTCGCCTCATGCAAGTGGCGAGACCGCCGTCTCGCTTGACGAGACGGCAGTCTCGTCACTTGCGATGGGCGAGACGGTGGTCTCGTTCCCCCAGACGGCGGTCTCGCCGCGTTTGCCAGGTCGAGACGGCGGTCTTGTTGGACGAGACGGCGGTCTCGACCCTGTCAGACGAGACCGGCGGTCTCGCCACTGCCAGGCGTGAAAACCTATAAATAGGGGCTCTCCCCCCCTCATTTCCACAAACCACAAGCTTCTAGCTCTGCCTTCTCTCTAAAACTTCTCTCTAGAATCCCTCCGACGCATTTTCGGAGTTTCTGAGTGTATTTGAGAGCGTTTTTTCGGCGTCTAGAAGAGTTTCCGATGTCTTGTAGAGTGAAGGGCTGTCAAAAAGCACCCTCTTTTTAAAGAGAAATAACAAAGAAAGCTTGCTTCGGAGGTTCAAATTCTCCCTCTCTACTTTTTAATTTAAAATTATGCAATAGATTAGGGCCATGTAGTCATCACTTTAAATTTTGCATAATAAAAAGGGCAAAAGTATATTTTCCGGTTTATTTATTAACAATAAAAGCTGGCCTATCATAGGGAACCCGAAAGGGGCGTAGTAAAGGAACTAATACTTCCTTTACCACGTAACTAACTCCCTTACCCAACTCTGGTTCTAATGACCAAAGTTGGTTTTTGAAAACCAACGCCTTTTAAAAACCTTTTCCGATGTTTTCGGTAAAAACATCAGTGGCGACTCCATAGAACCCAAAATAAATAAGTCCTTGGGTTAGCCCAGTTATCGGACAACCCAAGGACACCTTTCGAAAACCTCGCCCCTAGGTTAGCCCGGTTATCAGACAACCTAAAGGCATTGTAACTACCCATAAAAAACGCGAAAATCAAAAGGGTCGAAAAAACCATCGCGTCGCTCCGACCGACCTTCTCTTTCGAGACGGCGGCGACACTCTTATATACTCATCATCACCTGCAAGTTCTTTATTTGACTCAAGAGGATTTCCCCCAAGGTCTACAATCTCATCAAAGGTAACATGTATAGATTCTTCTATATTCAAAGTTCTCCTATTAAACACCCTATAAGCCTTGCTAGTTAATGAATAACCTAAGAAAATGCCCTCATCAGCTTTAGAGTCAATTTTTCCTAAGTTATCCTTTCCATTATTCAATACAAAACACTTACATCCAAATATTTTCAAATGGGCAACATTAGGCTTTCTACCATTTAACAATTCATAGGGAGTTGATTTTATAATTGACCTAATGAGCATCCTATTCAAAACATACTAAATGATAAATTTTCTTTGAATAAATACAAGATACAAACAATTCATTTAACTATAGGAACCCAAATATATTTTCCTTTACGAACACCAAAATGTTTGATTTTAAATCTATTTGAAGTATGACCATGTTTCATACAATAAAAGCATGCATTAGATGTAATTTTAGAATATGATACATTTCTAACTATTGAAGTTTTGGTTCCTTTTTCAACCCATACTCTTCTATTTTTACTTTTAGGCTTTTTCAAAGGAACATGACAATTTTCTTTAATTTGAACACTATCCTTATTCTTATAACTATCACTTAATTCCTTTTTAGCTTTATCAAGCAAATGTCTAAGTAAATCAATATCATGTTCATACTCTTTACATGATGCACATGCTATATTCTTATCATCATTCTCATCTATGCATATAATTTTCGTTTCTAAGGTTTCCTTTTCCTCTAAACATGAAATTTTCGTTTTTAAGGACTCTTTTTCCTCTAAACATACAATTTTCGTTTTTAAGGACTCTACCTCCATTTCGGAACTACTTAAATTCTTTTTCACAGCTTTGTATTCATTTTTCAAGTCCTTAAAGGCACTAAACAATTCATTATATGCATTTTGTAATTCATCAAAATCATTTTCATCATCACTTGAGGATGAGTCGGAATCACTAACCTCAAAGTCGGAAGATATATTGTCTTTTGCCAACAAGCAAAT
Source organism: Sphenostylis stenocarpa (assembly GCA_963425845.1). NCBI lineage: Eukaryota > Viridiplantae > Streptophyta > Magnoliopsida > Fabales > Fabaceae > Sphenostylis > Sphenostylis stenocarpa. The sequence goes on from OY731400.1 coordinate 54,298,451, forward strand.
GTTAGCTTCTATTTCCAGATCACTTGACTCCGAAATCGAGTCACTATCATCAGTTCCTTTATAAGTTACTCTCAGTTTATCCCACATTTCTTGAGCACTCGTACAAACTGATATCCTGTAAAACTCATCAAGGGTTAAAGCAGATGAAATTATATTTCTAGCCCTAACATCATATTGGGCTTTCCTATTTTCTTCATCCGACCATCTAGAAAATTGTTTTGGTACTTCTACTCCATTTTCAAAAACTTTAGGAATAAAAGGACCGTTTAAAATAGCGTCCCAAACGCCTCTATCAACAGACTCTAAAAAGATTTGCATTCGTAACTTCCAAAAAGGATAATTTTGACCCGCAAAAAGTGGGGGTTTGTTAATAGACGCACCTTCGGCAAAAGTTTGATTTTGTCCGGCCATTTTCGAAAATTTGAATGACTATCAAAACAAGCTCTAATACCACTTGTTAGAATCCCGCAGCGGAATGATCGCGTGGTCGGACAAAAACCAAGAGGGGGGTGAATTGGTTTCTTAATAAAAATTAGGTTTTCAAAATTTTCCCCAAAATTTACCGATTAAAAACTGTGTAAATGTAAATAGAGAAGGGATAGAAATCTTACACAGGAGATTTATACTGGTTCGGATCAAAAGACCCTATGTCTAGTTGCTAATCACTCAACAGAGGATTAACGCTGTCACTATAAACAAGTTGTTACAAACAGATTACAATTGAGAAGATAAAGATACGAAAACACCTCTCTTGAAATCCACAAGAGATGATGAACAACTTTCCCTAGAGACGGCACAACACACAATCCACTAAGAACTCCACTTAGTGATTCTTATCGCTTCTAGCCCACACTAGGTTCCAAAAGCCCCCTTTCCTTGCAACAAACAGTTCTCTGGCACTCACAACACTTAACTTTTGTATGGAAAAGGTTGTTCTACTTTTCTGAGTGCCATAGAAGAGTTTAAGTAGAGAAATTAGGGTTTGGAAATTGGGAATTTTGGAATTAGGGTTCTTGGAAATAGGGTTTTCAAAAATAGGGTTGATTTGAAGTTTAAAATCAAAAACAGACTGAAATAATCGATTAAATGAAGTTATAATCGATTAAAACAGAGCCAAAATCAACAGAACCCAAAACCTCTCTGTTTTAATCGATTAAAAGGGGTTTTAATCGATTATCAGACCTGATAATCGATTATCTGGAGATTTAATCGATTAAAGCAGTGAGTTGATACAGAAAATGGTTTTTCTCACTGTTTTAATCGATTATTTCCCTATATAATCGATTAAAGCCGAGCCTGGATGATAAATTTGAGCTTTTTGAAGCTTCTAAGGTGCAGACTATGTACCGACTATCTTAAACTCTAATATTACAGACTCAATCTAATTAAAACAGAGTTATTACAATACAAAACAAATCTTCAACACACTAAGTCTTTGAGTTCTTGAATCATCATCAAAATCAACAATCTTCATGTTCATCAAATGCAACATCAAGTCCTTGAATGTTCAACAAGATCACTGATTAAAAGGGCATGTGTACATATTCTTTTTAATACATGAGGAATTTTTCATCATTGATCATTTTTATTCTCTTCCCTCTTCCATTTATTATTCTTTCAAAATAACTGAACAATAAAATCTATACCTAAAATAGAACCTTAAAAACAATAATGTCTGTGATTGATGAACCTCTGTGGGATCCGGAAGTCGAAGGCGAATAGGTCGAATCCGATAGTGAGCAGGGGACCATTTCTCCGGACATGCAAAGACTGCTGGAAAGAGAAGCTCGCTCCATACAGCCCTATTATGAAGAAACAGAGGACATCAATTTGGGGCAGGGAGACAATAAGAAGGAAGTAAATATCGGTACCCAAATTGATAGTGACATCAGGGAAGGGTTAATACACTTGTTGAAAGAATACGTGGACGTATTCGCTTGGTCTTACCATGACATACCTGGACTTGACGCAAGCATAGTGGAGCATAAATTACCTTTGAAAGAGGGTTTCCGGTCGATAAAGCAAAAACTCAGAAGGATTAAACCCGATTGGTCCTTGAAGATTAAGGAGGAAGTACAGAAATAGCTGGACGCTAACTTCTTGATTGTGTCCAAATACCCTGAATGGCTGGCGAACATCGTGCCAGTCATGAAAAAGAATGGAAAAATCAGAGTATGTGTGGATTACAGGGATCTAAATTGAGCAAGTCCAAAAGACGATTTTCCCCTACCACACATCGATACATTGGTGGATCACACCGCCACGAATACACTCTATTCCTTCATGGACGGATATGCAGGGTATAACCAGATCAAGTTGGCCATCGAAGATAGAGAAAAAACCTCCCTCATCACACCATGGGGAACGTTCTGTCACAGAGTCATGCCTTTCAGACTCAAGAACGCAGGGGCTACCTATCAAAAGGGCCATGGTAACTTTATTCCATGACATGATCCACAAAGAAATTGAAGTTTATGTGGATGACATGATTACCAAGTCCAGAAATGAGATAAACCACATCCTATATTTGAGAAAACTATTCGATCGACTTCGGAAGTATCAACTAAAGCTAAACCCGGCTAAATGTACTTTTGCAATACAGTTGGGTAAACTCCTTGGGTTTATCGTCAGCAAAAAGGGGATATAGGTAGACCCCGACAAAACTAAGGCAATTTTGGAAATGTTCCCACCAGAAACTGAAAAGGAAATCAGAGGGTTTTTGGGACAAATCAAATACATAGCAAGGTTCATTGCACAACTCATAGACAAATGTGCACCCATCTTCAAACTGTTGCGTAAAAATCAACCAATGGTTTGGAATGAGGATTGCTAACAAGCTTTTGAGAAAATTAAGTCATGCTGAACCAATTCACTAGTATTGGTGCCGCCCATTGAAGGAAAACCTCTGATTCTTTATCTATCGGTACTTGATGAGTCTATGGGATGTGTGCTTGGTCAGCAAGACAATACGAGAAAGAAAGCGCAAACCATATACTACCTCAGCAAAAAATTCCTAGATTATGAGACTCGTTATACACCACTCGAAAAAGCATGTTGTGCATTGGTGTGGGAAACTCAACGTCTCAGGCAATATATGATTAGACATACGATCTGGTTGGTTTCCAAAATGGACCCAATCTGATCGAAAGAATAGCTAGGTGGCAAGTACTCCTTTCAGAATTTGACATCGTCTATGTTACCCAAAAAGCTATCAAAGGTAGTCCCCTAACAGGCTACCTAGCACACGAATCGACAAAGGAATATCAATCCCTACAAAACAATTTTCCAGATGAACATATCATGCATATCTAACACGAAGAACTCAAAGACGATGCATGGACTATGTTCTTTGATGGAGCCTCAAATATGCTTGGACACGAGATTAGAGCTATTTTGATATCGCCTAAAATGAAATACATTCTGGTAACAACTAGGCTAAACTTCAATTGCACCAATAACATGGCTGAATATGAAGCCTGTGTCTTAGGATTCCAAGCAGCTCTAGATCATGGGGTAACCAAACTCAAAGTTTTCAGTGACTCATCCCTTGTTATCTACCAACTCAAGGGTGAATGGGAAACCAAAAATTCCAAATTGATCCATATCTAGAATACATTCGGAATATGATTTCGAGGATGGAAAACGTCACTTTCGAGTACATCCCTCAGGAAGACAATCAGTTCGCAGATTCCCTCGCTACTCTGTCATCCATGTTCACCTTGGATCAAGAAAATGAGATACCGATTATCTAGATCAGGCTGCATGACAAATAAGCTTTTTGCATGGCAGCAACCAGCGAGGAAGACAAATCCCCTTGGTATCATGACATCAAGTAATATTTCATGAAGGGTGAATATCCTGAGGGAATTAACGATAATGATAAAAGGACCATTCGGAAGAGAGTTGTAGGGTTCACATTGATTGGAGGAACCCTTTATAAGAAAAATTTTGACTCCAACTTGTCGCCGCCTCCCAAAAAAAAAGGGGACGGTCAGAGCGACGCGATGGTTTTTTCGAACCTCTTTTATTTTTGCATTTTTTTTATTGGTGGTTACAACGCCTTTCGGCTGTCCGATAACCGGGCTAACCTAGGGGCGAGGTTTTCGAAAGTATCCCTGGGTTGTCCGATAACCGGGCTAACCCCAGGGACTTATTTATTTTGGGTTCTATGGAGTCGCCACCGATGTTTTTACCGGAAACATCGGAAAAGGGGTTTTAAAAGGCGTTGGTTTTCGAAAACCAACTTTGGTCATTAGAACCAGAGTTGGGTAAGGGAGTTGGTTACGTGCAAAGGGAGTATTAGTCCCTTTACGACGCCCCTTTCGGGTTCCCTATGACAGGCCGACTTATTTTATTGATAAACTAGAAAAATACACTTTCGCCCTTTTTATTCTGCGGAATTAAAAGTATGACTACATGGCCCTAATATCTATTGCATAATTCAAGATAAAAACGGTAAAGGTGAAGGGAGAGAATTTGAACCTTCGAAGCACGCTTTTTATATTAATTCTCTAAAAAATAGGGTGCTTTATGGCAGCCCTTCACTCTACAAGACGTCGAAAAACCTCTCGAACGCCGGTCTCGTCTGACAGGGTCGAGACCGCCGTCTCGACCTGTCAAAATGGCGAGACCGCCGTCTGGGTGAACGAGACCGCCGTCTCGTCCTTCGTAGGTGGCAAGACCGCCGTCTCGTTAAGCGAGACGGCGGTCTCGCCTCCTGCGTGAGGCAAGACGGCGGTCTGGTTGGTCCAGACGGCGGTCTCGTCCCTTCAAAGCGAGAAAACTTATTTTTTGGTACAGAAACTCCCTCCTATCCTAGTATGGGGCCTAATAGTCTCTCCTACTGGCTTGTTAGGCTTGTCCATCTTCAAATAGGAGGTCTTCTGGTCTTTATTTGGAGGCCGGGCAAGATTTGGGGTCTACAGCTGCCCCCCCTTTATCTGTCTAGTCGACTGCTGGCCTTCTGTGTCAGGACGATCGACTGGGGGGTAAAGGAGTTGACCCTCTTGCCCGGTTGCCCTTCAGACGTCCCGTCTTGCGGCGGTTGATCTTCTGGGGAAAACTTTGGTGTTAGTGCACTTCCGAGATACTACTTCTGACGTAGCCGATCCCTTCGGTGAAAACGTGGTAAGACCTCAGGAACTCCCTCTGACGGAGCCGATCCTTCGGTTGATGGGTATGAACCCCCCATCAGGGTGGTAATTGTAGTCCGTTAAGTGGGACCGGTGGTGGTGGTGGCTTACTGCTCGGGTAGCTCATACGCCGATGTGAAACCTTAGGATGCTCCTTCTGACGGAAGCCGATCCTTCGGTTGATGGGTATGAACCCCCCATCAGGCTGGTAGTTGCAGTCCGTTGTGTGGGACCGGATGGGTATGAACCCCCCATCAGGGTGGTATAGTCCGTTGTGCGGGACTGGATGGGTATGAACCCCCCATCAGGGTGGTAGTGCGACTTACTGATCCGGCTCGAGCGCAGATCAGGCGCACCTCTCTGGAGAGTGCTTCTTGTGTTGAGTTGACTGCTTTTCGGATTTCTTGAATAGTCATCCGGGTCACGTCGGGGGTTTTGTTGGTGTTCATCCGGCCTTTGTTGATTGCCGGGGATCCTTTTGTTTTTGTTCTTTTGGTAGTGATCATCCGTTCCTGGCTGGTTGGTCGGATGGATTTTGGTTTTGTTTGACTCTTGTTTGGTAGTCGAAACTTTGTTGGTTGGTGTGATGGCTTAATCCTGCCTTTTTCTCGTGGTTTTATTTCTTTTTTCTCGCAATTTCAGGATTTTGGCTTTTTTCTTCTTTTTACTCTTAGTTTTTCCTTTTTTGTTGCACTGACCTCTGGAAAGGATAACGAAAAGATGCACGAAATAAAATTTTCATTCATGAGGAAATTTTATTACATCCCTATATATATTTTGGAGCTACTATCCCTAGGGGCTATCTTCTGGGCCCGATCCCTGGGGAGGGTAATGCTGGTACATATGATATCTGAAGTCCTCCTGCTCTTGGACTTCATCCTGGTACCTTTGCTGAAAAGTCGCCCAATCCTGGCGCATGCTTTGTTGGTGCTGGTACATTTCCCCCAGTCAGGTGTCAAAGGCCTCCTGCCTTTGGGACAATTGCTCCACTGTTTGGGATAGCTGCTCATGCCTCTGGGACACCTGTTCTTGCCTCACAGTCATACTGTTGAGCTGTTGGCATAGGTCGTTCATGTGGAGGTGCATGCCAGCGAAGTCGTCTGTATACCAGGGCGGCTGCTGCTGCTGGACGTCAGGAGATGTAGGCATTTCCTGCATCACATCCTGGAGTTCCAATGCGAAATCCAGGGTGGGGTGGAGAGCCAGCTGGTTCCCTCTGCGGATCAGCATTCCCATGCTGACCAAGATCGACCCGCCGATGGATTCGGGTCGCAGATTGTGGGCCAGCTCTTCCCGGCCAGGGCACCCAAACTTTTCACGCTAAGGGGGTGATGAGGGGAGCAACGAGGACGGCCCCGCAGATCTGTTCCCGAAGTCCTTGAGGGCTCTCGGGAAGAAGTACCGGGGTTGCGCGCCGCCTTTGGCTCATGCAGGTATAGTATGAAGAGGTCGGGGAGGGATATTTTGCCCCGACTCTCTTTCCTCCCGTGTATAGTTCCAACCGGCGGCTTGTGGCGGATGCGGAGTCGCTGGGGAAGCGCAGATCCCCTCATCAGCGTGGGTAGCGTGGTGGCTCCCGTGAGCTCACGCCACATCTCGGCAGCAGTAAGGTGGGTGGGCCGTGAGCAGATGGCGTCACGGTACTCCTGGGTCATGGCCTCCTCGGGCCGGACGAACCCGATGACCACGTTGAATTCTCTAAGGGTGGAAGTCTGGTACTGCCCACCCATAAAATATGTCACCATCTTGGTGGGCTGTAGGCCCGGGACCGTGGAGGGGCTCTCGGAGTAGGAGACGGAGGCTAAGAATTCCAGCACCGCCTGTGGGTACACATGTGTAGGTGGTGGTTGCAGCAGGAATCCCCACCCAATGCTGTCTAGATGGGCCCGGACGTCGTCCTCCCATCCGAACTCGGCCAGGATGTTAAAATCCAGCTTGAGCATAGGGTGCCACTGGTAGGTCCGGATGTTCTCAAGACGGGCCTGGTGTTGTGGCGCTAGCTGGGAAGGGTCCTGGGGTGGCGGTGCTGCGGAACTACTAGCACCAGCAGTGCTCCTTCTCTTTCTGGAAGCGCTTCTACCAAACATCTTGACTAGAGGGGACTTGGGGGTGCAGGAGTTGAGGGAGAGGAGGTTCTGGAGGCGAAAGGGGTTGTGAGGAAGCCCAAAGCCACGCTCCCTATATATAGGGAAATTTTCTAGATCGAGACCGCCGTCTGGGTGGACGAGACGACGGTCTCGTTTCTCCTCTAGGTCGAGACGGCAGTCTAGTGCACCGAGACGGCGGTCTCGTTTTTGCCGGTGACGAGACGGCGGTCTGGTTGGTCCAGACGGTGGTCTCGTCCTATCGGGTAACCGAGACGGCGGTCTGGATGTCCCGGACGGCGGTCTCGTTTTGCGTAAGAGAAATTTTTCATTTTATTTATTTATTTATTTTTTGAAAGCAGTAATAGGACCTGGTCTGAAAAACATTCTATGCATGCAATGTTTTTATGTTTTGATGTCCTATAATGCCTATTTTGATTAAGTTTTCAGAAGGATTTAACCAACGTGTCTCGTTGCGCTGAAAGCCTTCTGATTCGCTGCGTTTTACTCTTGGCTGTACCATGCCGGATTTTTTGTGACCGAAGGGTAGTTTCTTTCTTCTTCTTTTTTCTCTTCTTTTTTTTCTCTCTTTTTTTTTTTTGTGTGGATCACTTTTGTCATGTAGTGTCCCTTTTTCCTTGCTTTAGGGATTTCAATCCTCTTGTTGACTATACGCCTCCATATTCCCAAATTAATTATTAGAACATTGTCGTGAGGGTTAAGAGAAAAGAAATAAAGGAGGTAAAAATCAATGGTTTGTGTTTTAGAGGGTTGATTTTTATTGATAAAAGGATTTGTAAGAATGGCTGGCTAGGGTTAAGCCTGGGTGTTTAAGCTTTGTCTAAGCAAACATCTTCCTCTTTCTTTTTTTTGTATCTGCGCTCTCAGGTTTTATTTCCATTGCTTTTTAAATGGCTAGCTGATTTCCCTAGATCGCCCTTTGGGTTTTCGAACTAGGATACTGTGTGTTGGCCCTATCTTTTGTCTAGGTTCTCTCTCTTGTAAAATTTTGGAGGAATCCTAGCGGACCTTTATTTGTAACCCTAACTTTTGCCTAGGTTACCCTTTATTGTTGTTCGGGTATCCTACTGGGTTGACCCTATCTTTTGTGTAGCCCCCTTAGTGGGTTTCCTACCGGGTAATTTGCCCCTTTCTTTTGGCCTTTGGCTTCTCTGGGCTTTTTTTGTCCACAGTATTGGCGAAGCATGACTTTCTTTATAGGTGAAGTCTTATTTTTATGTGCTTCTAATCAGCTAACTCGATGATGATAGCAATGATGAAAGTTTGATTATTTGGAAGCGCTCCTTATTCTTTCTTTTTTTTTTTTGTTGTTTTCTTTGTTGTTTACTTAGACAGGTTTATTTATGTGGTCCAGTCAGAAGTAGAAAGAAGAGAAGCAGATAGAAAGAATCATTCTTTATTAATTAATAAGGGAATATGTGCCCTGAAATGCCCGGGGGTCGGGCTCGCCCCGGGGGATAATCTCTAACGATCATGGGGTTTACATCCCTTAAACAAAGAAAAAGGTTTCCTAATGACTAGAGTGGCTTTTGACGCTTGCACCCCTCCACTTCGGAAAATCTGCTTGAGTGTGCGGAGGGGGGACTTCCCTTTTGCTCTTCCCGCTCGGCCCTTGAAAGGGTTATATCCTAGGCCATATTTGTGAGGATTGTCTTTGAATTCTGGGGGTTCCCTCATTCCTTGGGAATCTGCCCCCAGCCCTTGGCCAGGATGGTAGCCGTGCTTCAACATCATACGGGCTACCTTTGTATTTCTGGGAAGTCGCTCTATACTGGCAATTTCGAGTGCTTGAAAAGATGTTTCAAGGGCCTCTTCAGCCGCATCAACATAAGATTGGGCGGACGGTCCACTGATCAGGATATCGTCCTCTGCTTGGACCGTGACCAGTTTGTCATCCACTATGAATTTGACTTTCTGGTGGAGCGTCGAAGGTACTGCCTTAGCGTCATGAATCCAAGGCCTGCCGAGGAGACAGCTATATGCTGGAGTAATGTCCATTACGTGGAAATCGACGTCGAATATAGTGGGTCCCACTTGAATTGGCAATTTGATCTCTCCCACTACTTCTCGTTTTGACCCGTCGAAGGCTCGAACGATGGTGCTGCTTGGGCGCAAACGGGTTCCTTGGATGGTCAACTTTTCTAGTGTGCACTTGGGCATCACGTTCAGGGACGACCCGTTATCCACAAGAACTTTGGCAATGAGGTATTCCTTGCACTTAACCGAGATATGCAAGGGCTTGTTATGCTTTGGCCCCTCGAGGGGGAGTTCTTCCTCTGTGAAGGTGAGGTGATCGTTTGCCGTGATGTGACCGACGATCCTTTCAACCTTTTCTTGGGATATTGTGTGAGGTACATGCGCCTCGCTCAAGACCTTCAGCAGGGCGTTCCGGTGCGGTTCCGAGCTCATTATTAAAGATAGTAACGTGATCTTTGCAGGCGTACGATTGAGCTGGTCAATAATGGAATACTCACTCTGCCTTATATACTGGAGTAATTCCTCTGTCTCCTCCTTGGATTCTTTACTTTCTTTTTCTTCTTCGGTCTTTTTATTTTTTACTTTATTTTGAAGGACATTTTCTTGTGTGTCTTTGGGGGAGTAGATTCTTCCACTTCTAGTTGTGCCCCCAATGCCGGCTATGTTTGTTATTTCTTCTTTTATTGGTGAAGATTCCCCATATTTCCACGGTACAGCTTTATTTGACTCGTAGGGTGTCGCCGCCGTCCCTTTCCGACGTCCGGGGGACGTCTCGAAACGTTTATGCGAGCGGTCGCGAAAAGATGGTTTAGACTCGCGTTTTTGTTTTAAAAGGTTTTCGAAAAGGGGTTCTTATGGAGTCGCCACCAATGTTTTGACCATAAACATTGGAAAAGGAAAAAATGTTGATTTTAAGAAAAACCGCACTTGGCCATTATAACCAGAGTTGGGTAAGGGAGTTAGTTACGTGTGGGGAAGGTGTTAGCACCCCACAACGCCCCTTTCGGGTTCCCTATGACAGATTAATTCATTTAAATAAAGACTACGAGAAATTACGCGATTACCCTATTTTATTACATAATATTAAATGGCTATCTACATGATTTTATTCTATGTTGCATGCATAAAATGATGAATAAAGCTAAATAAAGCAATAAAAGAGATATTAAAATAGCTATCTACATGATCCTATTCTACATGACATAATAAAGCTAAATAAAACAATAAAACAATAAATAAAACAATAAAAGAGAAGGGAATTGAAAAGAACCTCCGTAGCAAGCTTTATATTGAGAATCTCGAACTGTGAGGATGCGTTTTGGCAACCCCTCTCTCTACACAGTCTCTCCTCACCAATACAAGATCGACTCTACTAAAAATTTAAAGAAGAATCAAATGCCGGAATATAATTCCTTAACCGATTGTTACCTATTTAAGGCAATCGGAAAGATCATTCGAGAGAGAGAGAAGTAGACAAGTGCTCTAAAGTGTTTCAGAGCTCTCTGGAGTGTCTGTGGTTGTGAAAAAGTGGCAAATGAGCCTCCTATTTATAGTTTTCGCAGCTGGCGCACTTCGGGACCACCGTCTGTTGTGGGACGGCCGTCCCAAATGGCATTTTCACACAGGCTGGGACCCCCTGGGAACCCGGGACGGCCGTCCCACTTAAACTGGGACTCGGGACGGCCGTCCCAACTTCGGGACGCGCGTCCCAACTGGCTGGGGCAGGTTGGGACGGCCGTCCCAACTTTGGGACGGCCGTCTCGACTTGTTCTGGCCAGTTTTGCGTTTCGGGACTCCGGGAAGCTTTCCTTTCATGTTTCGGACGTCAGTTGGTGCCGATATGTGTCTGTTGAAGCTTTATCTTCATATGGGAAGTCTCCTTGGCTCTTATTTGTAATGCTAGACGAGCTTTATCTTGTTACGGGTGATCTCCTTTATCTTTATTTGAGAGACCGGGCAAAATTAGGGGTCTACAGCTGCCCCCCCTTCACCTGCCTAGCTAATTTATTAGCCTAATATGCCGATAAGATTAGCTGGTAGGGGAAGGAGTTAACCCTTTTGCCCGGTTATCCTTCGGATGCTGTTTTGCTGAAGTTGTTGATCCTCTGGATGATGAATAGTTTTGATAGGTACCAACCCCTATCTGGTTTGATGAGAATGAACCTTCGTCGGGTAAGCCCCCCTCTGTAAGGCTTGATGAGTACACACCCCCATCTGGTTTTTGACGAGTACGAACCCCCTGTCATGGTAGACCCCCTTCTGTAAGGCCTGATGAGTACACACCCCCATCTGGTTTTTGACGAGTACGAACCCCCTGTCATGGTAGACCCCCTTCTGTAAGGCCTGATGAGTACACACCCCCATCTGGTTTTTGACGAGTACGAACCCTCTGCCTGGTAGACCCCCTTCTGTAAGGCCTGATGAGTACACACCCCCATCTGGTGTTTGACGAGTATGAACCCTCTGTCTGGTAGACCCCCTTCTGTAAGGCCTGATGAGTACACACCCCCATCTGGTGTTTGACGAGTACAAACCCCCTGTCATGGTAGACCCCCTTCTGTAAGGCCTGATGAGTACACACCCCCATCTGGTTTTTGACGAGTACGAACCCCCTGTCATGGTAGACCCCCTTCTGTAAGGCCTGATGAGTACACACCCCCATCTGGTGTTTTGACGAGTACGAACCCCCTGTCTGGTAGACCCCCTTCTGTAAGGCCTGATGAGTACACACCCCCATCTGGTGTTTGACGAGTACGAACCCTCTGTCCTGGTAGACCCCCTTCTGTAAGGCTCGATGAGTACACACCCCCATCCGGTGTTTGACGAGTACGAACCCTCTCGCCTGGTAGACCCCCTTCCGTAAGGCCTGATGAGTACACACCCCCATCTGGTGTTTGACGAGTACGAACCCTCTGTCTGGTAGACCCCCTTCTGTAAGGCCTGATGAGTACACACCCCCATCTGGTGTTTGACGAGTACGAACCCTCTGTCTGGTAGACCCCCTTCTGTAAGGCCTGATGAGTACACACCCCCATCTGGTGTTTGACGAGTACGAACCCTCTGTCTGGTAGACCCCCTTCTGTAAGGCCTGATGAGTACACACCCCCATCTGGTGTTTTGACGGGTACGAACCCCCTGTCTGGTAGACCCCCTTTTGTAAGGCCTGATGAGTACACACCCCCATCTGGTGTTTGAGTTTTACTGTATGATGTTCTGGTGAGTATTTACCTTCACCTGGTATGAGTCTGCATTTTGACCGGCTCTTGGGATGCTCTTTTTGGTATATCCCTTTTGATTGATGAGTACGAACCCTCATCTGGTTTCTGGCGACTTATGCGTCTATTCCATGAGGAATGATTGATTTTCTTTCTTTTTGACTTTTCTATTTTACTCATCCGGTTTTACCGGGGATTCTTTGTTGGTTGCCTTTTTAGGCAGGAATTTACTGGGGACCTTGATTGTGTCTCTTGATTAGGCAATTGCTTCAGTAATGGTGAAGACTTTTATGCTTTTGGGCTTGTGTTACCTTTCGCATAGGTTGATTTCCCATTTCTCTGGGACATTAGCTCTTTGCTTATTTTTAGCAAACAGAAGCTCTGTTGTAGGCTCACCGGTGATAGCTTTTCTTTTGGATGATTCGTTGAGGATTTGATTGCTCTGCCTGAAATCTCTTTTGAATTGCCCCCAAAGGGGGAAAAATGGAGTTTTTGACTCCTTATTGCTTGAACTGACTTTTGTTTATGTTCTTATTCCCGTTGGGGAATAGGTTTACATGTGCGCCTTTTATGCACGTTAGATGGAAAGATATATATATTTTCCTCTTTTCTTCGTGGTGATTCCTGGGGAATTTATTGGCTTCCTGTGGGTGGAAATTTCTTTCGGCTTTTTCATGCAGTGGCCTTTGTTAGAGGATGAAAGGCTTTTCTTTTCTTTCTTTTTGTTGCCCCCTATTGATTTGGGGTGATTTAATTCTGTGTTTTCTTCGATGGACTCTTGTGTAGTTCTCTTTTGGGGAATGAAATGGAGACTCTTGCATGAGTGTGCTTGATGACTCATGTGGTGATGAAGCTGAGTCGTGAGGTAATCTTTTTGTCTTGCCTCTGGAGTAGGCAAGGGTCTGCTTGGGGATGATCAAGCCTTTCCGTTAGCTTTTCTGTTTTTGATGTACCTTCTTTTATTGTTGTAGAAGGTTAGAGCTAGTTTCCTTGAAACTATTTTATTCTTGCTGAAGTGGTTCAGATTTCGCCTTTTTCCATCGCGGTTTAAATTTTTTTTTTTTTTTATCGCGAGCTGTTTTGAAATCTGGCTCTTTAATAGATCATGTGTGCCTTTTATTTTGTACACATGGGCTTTTTGAATGCGAAGCGTAAAACAGAAATAGCGATTTTTATTCATTATTTCTCTTTGTTGGATACATTTCAAGCATATTTAAGACACTAGAAAGCTATATAAATAAATCCTAATCGCCTGCCTCTGGGCTGGAATGGGCAGATGGTACTGGCGAAGGGAAGCGGCGGAGTAGGCGGCGCTGGAATCTCGCCTGAGTCTGGACCAGATTTTCTATTTGGCGGTCCGTCCTGTCCTGCCTCATGGTCAGCTGACCGAACTGCTGTCGCATGAACTGGAATTGCCCTTCCATGTAGGCATGCTCATCATCCAGGCGCCTGTATAAGCCGGCGTAGTCAGGGTCGTAGGACTGTTGCTGGGATTCTGAAGTGGTGGGGATATCCTGTGGTGTGTCGAAATCCCGCATGTCCATCGAGATAGAGAGGATTGGGTTTAAGATAAACCCTGTACCTTGCCTGCTGAGGATGTTCATATGGGCCAACACTCCGCCATTGATCGGCTCCGGTCGAAGACTAGCTGGGATGTCTTCTCCGTCGCTACATCCCCAATACTCAGCTAGAGGGGTGAGAAAGGGAGCTATTATGATCGCTCCTGCTGGACCGCGAGTGCCGCAATCTTTGACGGCTTTGAGGAAGGCATACCCTGGGTTGCACCTATGCCCCTGGTGCATACAGTAAATAATGAAAAGGTCGGCCAGAGTTACCTTTCCTTGGCTTTCCTTCCGGCTGTGTATGGTCCCGGCCAGCAATTTATGACGCACGCGGAGTGGAGGGGAAAAAGCTACACCCTTCAGATTTGATGGCAGAATGACAGCTCCAGTGATTTCCTTCCACATGGTAGCGGTGGTGAGAGCAGCGGGCTTCTCCAAATACGCGGACCGGTACTCTGGAGTTCTTGTATCTGCTCGCTGGCAGAAACCCATAATGACATTAAAGTCGTCCAGAGCAGTGGTCCGGTAGGCTCCATCCATCCAGTAGGAGACAGCTTGGGTTGGTGGCACCCCAGGAATTGAAGATGGCATTTCCACCATGTTGACAGAAGCAAGAAATTCCATCGTGGCAGTGCGATGGATCCGAGTAGGTAGCTCGCGGAGTAGAAAGTCCCATCCTATGTTGTGGATGTATCTTCTGACATCTTGATCCCAGCCGAATGTAGTTAGGATTTCGAAGTCCAATTGCAGTGTGGGGTACCAGGAGAATTGCTGGATATTTACCAGCCGTAGTTGGTGCGATTCTGCTAGTTGAGTACTGACTGTAGTAGTTCCTCTAGCAGGGTTTCTAGAGCGTTTTCTCCTAGATGAAGATTCTCCGTGCTCCATACTCGCTTAAGAATGCTAGAAATGTGTAGAAAGGGAGAAGAAGCAAGATAGAAAGCTTGGAATGGGATGCAGAGGCCCAAATCCGCGCCTAGCATTTATAGAGCGCGCCAGGCAATTTGGGACGGCCGTCTGGGTCGGGACGGCCGTCTCAATAAAAAAAAATGCACAGGGGCCATCAGCGGGGAAGTGGGACGGCCGTCCCACCTGGGACGCGCGTCCCAACTGAATTTGGGGATTTGGGACGGCCGTCCCGACTTTGGGACGGCCGTCTCGAGCTGCTGGATGGGATTTTTGATTTTTTTGAGTTAATTTTCGTGTTTTTTGATGAAATTGAAGATAGGATTCCCTTCATTTATGCTTTAATGCATGTAATGCTTCATGATATGCATCCTATGATCTATTTCAGTTAATATTTCGAAAGTTTTAACTGATGTGCTTTGACTTTGGGGTGCATTCTTTGGTGCTGTACCTTTATGTCCTCTTGTTTCTTGATCAACAAGCTTAGCTGTACTGATTTGCAGTTTCGGAATTTTCTTTGCTATGGCCGAAGAGCAATCTTCTGTTCGTAGGGCAACTGCCATATCAATGCCTTTCTTCCTTTCCTTAGGGATTTCAATCTTCCTATTGATCACTATGTTACCACATTCCCCTTTTATTACTTGAATGCTTTAGAGTGAAATGGTCAAGAGAAGAGAAGGAAAATGATTTATTGCAAAGGTTTGTGTTTTAGAGTGATATTTTTTGTAATAAAGGTTTTTGTAAGAATGGCTAGCCAGGGTTGGTCGGTGTTTAGGCTAGTTTAGATAAACGTTTCATTCTTATGATGTGGCGTCGTTGTTTACTGATTTATGGCGCCTTTTTGTGATTGACTAATTTCCCTAAACCGCCCTTTCAGGTTTTCAGTCTAGGATGCTGTGCTTATGTCCTAACTTTTGTCTAGGTTTCCTCTTTTTGTATTTATTTTTTTGGGAATACCTAGCGGACTTTTAATAACCCTAACTTTTGCCCAGGCTACCCTTTATTATTGTTCGGGTCTCCTGCCGGGTTTACCCTAATTTTTGCGCAGCCCCCTTTGTGGGTTTCCTGCCGGGTATTTTGCCCTTTTATTTTCTTGTCTTGGTCTTTGACCTTGACGGGCTTTCCTTTCTTGTATGCGTATATTTTTTTTGCACAACATTTGTCGCAACTTGATTTTATCAAGATAAATTTTATTTGTGTTTCTAGTTAATCTATTTATTTTGACTTTGCTTTGCGGCGCTTCACTTATTTGGACGCATTTGGAACAAAACATTTATCTAAACTTTGTTTATTAAAATGGGGTATAGATACATTTAGCAAGAAAAGAAGCAGATAGTAAGAATAGCATTCTTTTGTAATTTCAGGGAAATGTGGGCCCTAAAGATGCTCGGGGGACGGGCAAACCCCGAGGAGTGATCTCTAATAGTCATTAGATTTACATCCCTTAGAATCGGAAGAAGGACACCTAATGACTAACGCTACCCTTTGCGCTAATACCCCTCCTTTTTGAAATACCATCTTCGAGGGGTAAGACTTCCCTGTTCTTCGTATGGTTTGATCTTTTGTAGGGTCATACCCTAATCCATACTTCAACGGATTATCTTTGAAATCTGGTGGCTCTCTTATTCCTTGGGCGTTCTTTCCGAGCCCCTGTCCTGGGCGATATCCATATCTTTTCATCATATGGGCCACCTTCATGTTATTAGGGAGTCTTTCGATATTGGCAATTTCGAGTGCTTGAAAAGATGTTTCAAGAGCCTCTTCAGCCGCATCCACATATGGTTGGATAGATGGTTTGCTTATTAGAAAGTCTTCTTCAGCTTGAACTGTGACCAGTTTATCATTTGTCACAAACTTGACTTTCTGGTGGAGCGTCGAAGGTATTGCCTTAGCGCTATGAATCCAAGGTCTACCGAGGAGACAACTGTATGCTGGTGTGATATCCATTACGTGGAAGTCTATGTTGAAAATAGTAGGTCCGATTTGGATTGGTAGACTAATCTCTCCTACTACTTCGCGTCTTGATCCGTCAAAGGCTCGAACTATTGTATTACTCGGGCGTATGTGGGCTCCTTGCACTGTTATCTTGTCGAGTGTGCTTTTAGGCATGACATTTAAGGATGACCCATTATCCACAAGAACTTTGGAAATGAGATATTCCTTGCATTTAACGAAAATATGCAAGGGCCTGTTGTGATCGGACCCTTCTAAAGGGAGTTCTTCATTGGTGAAGGTCAGATGATCATTGGCTGTAATGTTACCAATGATTCCTTCAAACTTTTCTTGGGATATTGCATGCGGAACAAACGATTCATTTAAGACCTTTAACAATGCGTTTCGGTGCGGCTCTGAACTCATAATGAGTGATAACAAAGTTATCTTTGCTGGAGTACGATTGAGTTGATCAATAATAGAGTACTCACTTTGTCTTATGTACTGGAGTAGTTCATCTGTCTCCTCCTTGGATTGCTTTTCTTCTTCGGTTTTATTTTTCATTTTATCTTTAGGAATATTGTCTTGTAATTCCTTGGGGGAATATATTCTTCCGCTTCTTGTCATGCCCCCAATACCGGCTATGTTGGTGATGTCTTGATTGACTGGCGATTCTTCTGAGTATCTCCAAGGTACAGCTTTATTTGATTTATAAGGGAAAGGGCGTGGCACGAATAAACGTAAAGGCGTTATTGCTTCTTCCCTTTTATCGATTGGAACTATTAATGGTGCTTGCTTGTTATCGACCGTCGTAGAGATTTTGATGACGAAAGGCTTCTTTTCCATTTTTCTGATTTGTGGAAAGCACATTAGTTAATCCTTTCTTTTTATTATTTTTATTATTAAATGAGGAGGGATATGTGAATGTATGCAACTTATGAATGCAATAGACAATTAAAGGGAAAAAAATCTTTTATTAGAAAGTGTGTATCCTTCTATACAATGCTTTGAAGCAAGTGTTGACAAAAGCGGAAAAGCTTGAAGAACCCTATAGGTAAATTAGGCTTCCTTCGTAATTCGTCTTCAGCTGTTCTCACATGGCTTCCGAGTATCTTGATTTGCTCGTATACCGCCTGGCTCATATCTTCACTATATCGACGAGCCTCTTTTATCTTTTCTTCTTGATGAACGATCAGGGCATGCTGCTGATCAGACCTTTCTATTATTCGGTCCTTTTCACGGAGTAATTGACCGTATTGAGCTAGTCCCTCTTTTTCTTTTTCACGTAGCTCCTCCAGGTCTATTCTGTATTTCTCAGCGGTTTCCCACCATTTTTGTGTTTCTGACCGAGTATTCGCTAGGTCATCCTGTATCATCTTGATCATTTTTGTCTGTTCTACAAGTGCCTTCTCAAGACGTGCTATTTCGTCTTTCATGTCCTGGAATAGGCTATCTTGTTCAAGTCTCGGAATCTTCAATGCTTGCTTAGTCTCTTCCTGATAGTCAGCATAATCATTCTTGAGAAGCTCTATCTCGTGGTCCTTCTTTTTGCATTGTCTTTTTAGACCATCTATTACAAGGATTGTTTCTTGCTCTTTTCCTTCGAAGGTTCTTAGCTGGGCTTCCATGACTTCAACCTTCTTATTTAAGGCATTGACTTGTAATTGCAACTCTTCATTCACTAAAGTTGTAGTGATTGTAACAGATGGTTGGGGTATCCCTCTATTTTTCCTCCATTCTTCATATTCGTGGGATGTAGACACTTGGACCTTTCCGAGTTCTTTATCCCCCATATAGACCGGTCTTTCCCATGCTTTCCGGACATCAGATACTCCTTCAAAACTATGAGAGTAATGACATAGACTTAGTACTCTGAGCTCTTCTTGAGTTGGCACAGTCTGAGTTCTCATGAGTTGTCTCAGAGCTATTTTGGGAGAATAAGCTATACAACCTCTGAGGCCTAGTAGTGGTATACTCAAGTAATCTCCGCATCGTACCAGAATATAACCGGGTCTGAACCAAGGGCAAACCCATGATACATGCTCTATATTCCAATTCTCTAATTCGGTTTTCCATTCCAAAGCTTGCCGATGTTGAAGAGGGATTTTAGAGAAACTTCTTAAAGGATCGGGGAATATGCCCATGTAACTTGAAGCGTAAAAATGAGTAACGCCCCATACATATAGTAATGAAGTGCAACATCTAAGTGTTTTCCCTGGTTTTTGTCGGCAAAAATCTACTGAAAGCAGGGTATCAGCAAGAATTGCGGGTATAGGGCTCTTAGAGTATACATCCCAGGCAAAGAACGCATCTATTGCAGCATGATCCACAATGTTTATATGAAATGGGAATAATATGATTCCAAATATTGCCAGTGCTAGAGTTTTGTTGAAGGTAGACCAATCTTTCTTTTCAATTAGGGAAATCAAGTGGTCTTCTATTATTGACATTTTCCAACCTCGGATGTTCCCTTTTCCTTCTAGGATGGATTGATGGGGAGGCAATCGTATGATAGTAGCAACCTTGCTCACTGTCGTATATTCTCCTGAGCAGACATAAACCCCAACTGACTGAGGCCATCTAACCATGAGTTCGTATTCTTCTAAGGTTGGTACCAGGTCAAACTGCGAAAACTCAAAGCAGTGCAGATTGGGATTCCAAAAGTGGACCAATGCTCTAACAAACATTGGATCGATGCTGATCTTTAGGAGGTCAAGAATTCTTCCATAAGATTTCTCGAAACAAGCATGGACTTCCGGAGGCATATATGTACACAAATGCCTTAACTTCTCTACACGGCATAGAAGGATCCCCACTTTCTTTAACTGTCTATTACTGGATCCCTCCATTGTCTGGAGAAATGAAAATGCATGATATGAGGATGAGTTTTTGTAAATGCGTGTATGCAAGTGTTTGTTTTTCTAAGTATTATCATGTTTTGTTCCTAATATGATTCATGATAGTACTTGGTTTTTCTTGAAAAGAAAACTTATCTATATGAATGTTTATGGATTTTGATGAAGAGAATCCTATTTTCTTCCCTTTTTATTTTTATGAAGAAAAGGTGATATGAATTATAAGACTTTTGCTAATAATTTTTATTTTGTAACAAGGGTATTTTTATGGCTTTAACTTGTTTTTATATTTTTTATGACCTTTTATTTCTTCTGTCGGTTAACGTGGTTACTTAGCTTACAAAGAACCTGAAACCAGGCTAGCTTAACTGAAGACTGTCCGAGATAAAGGTTTTTTATCTTTTCTCTTTTTATGATTTTAAGGTTTTTCATTTTTTGTCTGTTGTATGATTACCCTATGCTAATGCATCAATACAAATGCAGCAAACAAATGCACACACAATTCATTCACCCACGAGCAGAGCCACGCTTATTAAATCACGAGGTAGAGTTTTCCTGCAGAAACGTGCTTGGTTTAGGTGGTTCTAACTGTTCTCACCAGGCCAAAGGTCCCCAAGGTGCCCCCATTATAGGGACCTCTCAACTCTCAATCCTCGGGTCATGCACGGAACTCCGTGTCGACACCCTTAGACCAAAAGAAGAGAGTTATCACCTTGAGTTGGTGGTTTTCCGACAACGGTAGTAGCCCCGTGTGCCAACTAACCGATCGTATCTGCCACCCACTCCCTATAGGTATTCACTCTTGCCCCCGGGTATAGAGGGACTGTTGTGTGCAAGGGTTTTTGTGTGCAATTTATATTTCAAACAATTGCAGAAATAATCATACAGCAGTTATTAAAGCCATACAATAAAAAC
Organism: Sphenostylis stenocarpa; assembly: GCA_963425845.1. Classification (NCBI taxonomy): domain Eukaryota; kingdom Viridiplantae; phylum Streptophyta; class Magnoliopsida; order Fabales; family Fabaceae; genus Sphenostylis; species Sphenostylis stenocarpa. The sequence goes on from OY731400.1 coordinate 54,319,050, forward strand.
ATACAGAAGGGTAAAGGCGTAATTTCAAATCTTTACTTAGTTTGAATTTATCTGTCACTAAATGGGATCAACTCTCTAGCTTCCCCAGTGGAGTCGCCATCTGTCGCCGCCGTCCCTTTCCGACGTCCGGGGGACGTCTCGAAACGTTTATGCGAGCGGTCGCGAAAAGATGGTTTAGACTCGCGTTTTTGTTTTAAAAGGTTTTCGAAAAGGGGTTCTTATGGAGTCGCCACCAATGTTTTGACCATAAACATTGGAAAAGGAAAAAATGTTGATTTTAAGAAAAACCGCACTTGGCCATTATAACCAGAGTTGGGTAAGGGAGTTAGTTACGTGTGGGGAAGGTGTTAGCACCCCACAACGCCCCTTTCGGGTTCCCTATGACAGATTAATTCATTTAAATAAAGACTACGAGAAATTACGCGATTACCCTATTTTATTACATAATATTAAATGGCTATCTACATGATTTTATTCTATGTTGCATGCATAAAATGATGAATAAAGCTAAATAAAGCAATAAAAGAGATATTAAAATAGCTATCTACATGATCCTATTCTACATGACATAATAAAGCTAAATAAAACAATAAAACAATAAATAAAACAATAAAAGAGAAGGGAATTGAAAAGAACCTCCGTAGCAAACTTTATATTGAGAATCTCGAACTGTGAGGATGCGTTTTGGCAACCCCTCTCTCTACACAGTCTCTCCTCACCAATACAAGATCGACTCTACTAAAAATTTAAAGAAGAATCAAATGCCGGAATATAATTCCTTAACCGATTGTTACCTATTTAAGGCAATCGGAAAGATCATTCGAGAGAGAGAGAAAGTAGACAAGTGCTCTAAAGTGTTTCAGAGCTCTCTGGAGTGTCTGTGGTTGTGAAAAAGTGGCAAATGAGCCTCCTATTTATAGTTTTCGCAGCTGGCGCACTTCGGGACCACCGTCTGGAGTGGGACGGCCGTCTGGACTGGGACGGCCGTCCCAAATGGCATTTTTACACAGGCTGGGACCCCCTGGGAACCCGGGACGGCCGTCCCACTTAAACTGGGACTCGGGACGGCCGTCCCAACTTCGGGACGCGCGTCCCAACTGGCTGGGGCAGGTTGGGACGGCCGTCCCAACTTTGGGACGGCCGTCTCGACTTGTTCTGGCCAGTTTCGCGTTTCGGGACTCCGGGAAGCTTTCCTTTCATGTTTCGGACGTCAGTTGGTGCCGATATGTGTCTGTTGAAGCTTTATCTTCATATGGGAAGTCTCCTTGGCTCTTATTTGTAATGCTAGACGAGCTTTATCTTGTTACGGGTGATCTCCTTTATCTTTATTTGAGAGACCGGGCAAAATTAGGGGTCTACATAGGGGAAAGGACGTGGCATAAATAATCGCACTGGCGTCCTTGCCCCCTCTTCCTTATTCTTGAGGACCAACGACCGAGGTTTATTTCCCTCTTGCGATGATTCAACCGTTGGGGTGAGCTTTATTAGGAGTGGCTTTCTCTCCATTCTTCTGAGTTGGAAGACGTGTTAGTTAATCCTTCTTTTTTATTATCTTATTTATTAAGTGTGAAGGAGGGGAAATTAAATATGCAAATGCATGCTCATGTATGCAAGTAGATAAGTGCGAAATAAGGAAAAAGATTTCATTAATTCTTTGAAAGGTGTACATTCTCCTATTCCATACTACGAAGCGTCTTTTGGCAAAAACGGAAAAGCCTAAAGAAACCCACAGGCGGGTCTTGTTTTCTTTGTAATTCTCTCTCGGCTTCCTGGACGTGGTGAGCGAGCGCTTCGCTTTGCTTGTGGATCGCTTGGCTCATTTCTTCGCTGTATTGTTGAGCCTCCTTGATTTTTGCCTCTTGATGTATGACCAAGGCTTGTAGTTCCTCAAGCTTTGCAACAGCTTGGTCCTTCTCTTGAAGTACTTGGTCATACTGAGCTAGCCCGCTTTTCTCCTTAATGCGTAGCTCATAGAGACCTCTGCTCAGTTTTCTATTGTTCTCTCGCTCTTGGCGGAGATCTATCTGAGCCTGGAGGAGCCCTTCTGACAACTCCTTGATCTTTTGAGCCTGCTGAGCTGATTCCGCCTCAAGGTGTGCTGTTTTGGCGGTTATTTCCTGCAGTTGGTTATTCGAGCTGGTTCTGGCAGTTTTGGATGCTCGGATAGCTTGTTCGTTAGCGTCAGCGCATTGGTCCTTGAGGCGTTCTATTTCATGATCCTTTTTCTTGCCTTGCCTTTGTAGACCGTCAATCGTGAGGATAGAGGCTTGCTCCTTTTCCTCAAGGGCCCGTATCTGGGCTCCCATTCTACCCTCTGGGTCAAGGCATTGACTTGTGCCTGCAGCTCTTCGTTGTTGGCGATTGGCGCGGGTGTGGTGGATGGTCGAGCCATCTCTCTTATTCTTCTCCAAGCCTCATAGTCACTGGTGACAGTCACCCGAGCTTTTCCTAGCTCTCTGTCTCCCATATAGACCAGCTTCTCCCATGCTTTTCTCACGGTCAGTGAGTTGGCGATTGTGCATGGGTCTCCAAAGAAGCACAGTCCTCCGAGTTCCCCTCGGGAGATGGTAGTTTGGGTCCTCATGAGTTGCCTCATAGCTACTCTAGGTGAGTAGGCTATGCAACCCCTGAGTCCTATCAAGGGTACATTCGGGTAGCTCCCACATCTGATGAGAACTGGGCCGGGTCGGAACCAAGGGCAGACCCAAGATATGCTGTTGGCGTCCTTTTGTTCTAACTCATCCCTCCATTCCACAGTCAGACGTCGTTGGAGGGGGATTTTGGAGAAGCTTCTCAAGGGGTCGGGGAATATCCCCATGTGACTGGAGGCGTAGAGGTGCGTGATGCTCCACACATAAAGCAGCGAAGAGCAGCAGCGGAGTGTTCTTCCTTGCTTCTGATGGCAAAAATCCACCGAGAGCAAGGTGTCGGCAAGAATAGCAGGCAGGGGACTCTTCGAGTTCACGTCCCAAGCAAAGAAAGCGTCCATGACGGCTTGATCGATCGTGTCAAGGTGGAAGGGGAACAGGATCGTTCCGAAGATTATTAGCGCCAGGGTTTTATTGAAGGCAACCCACTCTGCCCTTTCAGCCAGGTAGGACAGGTGGTCTTCTAACATCGATACTCTCCATCCCTGGGTGTTCCCTCTTCCTATCAGGGTACTTTGTCGGTATGGCAAATGGATAAGGGCAGCGACTGGTGCTGCAGGAGTATACGCCTCATGGCGGATATGGACCCCGGCTGATTTGGGCCATTTCAACATTGTTTCATACTCCTCTAGGGTAGGCACCATGTCGAACTGCGGAAATTCAAAGCACCGCAGACTGGAGTTCCAAAAATGAATCAGTACCCTGAGGAAGACTTGATCGACACTAATCTTTAGGAGGTCCAAAATCCGTCCATAGGACTTTTCAAACTCAGCGCAGACCTCCGGTGGCATCGATGCACTAAGTCATTCTAGCTTCTCAGTATGGCTTCGGAGAATATCCACCTTCCCCACTTGCCTACTTGTTCCCTCCATTTTCTAAAACCAAAATGTATGATTTGATGAAGATGATGTTTATTGTATGTGAGTGTTTATTTTGCTATTTATCATGTGTTTTCTACATGATGTATGGTATTTGCGTATTTTTTTTTTTGAAAGAATAAACTATCTATATGAATGTTTTATGAATGCAATATTTTTGGACCAGGTCTTATTTGCGAATTTTGAAAAAAATGGATTATTATTATTTTTATTTTTATAGCCTTTTATCTCTTCTGTCGGAACTGCGTGGCTACTTAGCTTACAAAGAACCTGAAACGAGGCTAGCTAAAAGGCAGACTGTTCGAGATAAAATAGGGCTTTATGCGAAAGAATATTTAGCGTCCCTTATCTCTTCTGTCGGAACTGCGTGGCTACTTAGCTTACAAAGAACCTGAAACCAGGCTAGCTAAAAGGCAGACTGTCCGAGATAAGGGTATTTATTTGTAAAATATTTTTGTAATTTTGTTCTGTTGTTTGTTTATGCTATGCAACATACAAATGCGACAATCATATGCACACACAATTCGACCATCCCCGAACAGGCGAGATTTTCGTTTTTATCGAGGTAGGGTTTTCCTGCAGAAAAGTGCTTTGGTTAGGGTAGGTTCTAGCTGTTCTCACCAGGCTAAGGCCCCCAAGGTGCCCCCATTATAGGGTCCCCACTCTCCAGCCGTCCAACCATGCTCAGCACTAAGGCCAGAGTCGGTCTTGTTGCCAAAAGAGGAAGGTTATCACCTTGAGTGGTGGTTTCCGATCACACTGGTGGGCACAAGGCCCTAACTGCAGCGAACCGTACCTGCCACCCACTCCCTATGGTTATCCCACTTGCCCCCGGGTATAGGGGGAACTGTTGTGTGCAAGGGATTGTGTGCAGTTTATATTTCAAGCAATTTGCAAGTATAAACAATCAACGATTTATTAAAGCCAAACAATAAACATGTTATAAATACAAGTTAAGGGCACAAAGTGTTATTTTCTTGGTTTATTTATTGTTTAAGTCGGCCCATCACTAAATGGGATTAACTCTCTAGGCTTCCCCAGTGGAGTCGCCATCTGTCGCCGCCTCCCAAAAAAAAAGGGGACGGTCGGAGCGACGCGATGGTTTTTTCGACCCTCTTTTATTTTCGCGTTTTTTTTATTGGTGGTTACAACGCCTTTAGGCTGTCCGATAACCGGGCTAACCTAGGGGCGAGGTTTTCGAAAGTATCCCTGGGTTGTCCGATAACCGGGCTAACCCAGGGACTTATTTATTTTGGGTTCTATGGAGTCGCCACCGATGTTTTTATCGGAAACATCGGAAAATGGGTTTTAAAAGGCGTTGGTTTTTGAAAACCAACTTTGGTCATTAGAACAGAGTTGGGTAAGGGAGTTGGTTACGTGCAAAGGGAGTATTAGTCCCTTTACGACGCCCCTTTCGGGTTCCCTATGACAGGCCGACTTATTTTATTGATAAACTAGAAAAATACACTTTCGCCCTTTTTATTCTGCGGAATTAAAAGTATGACTACATGGCCCTAATATGTATTGCATAATTCAAGATAAAAACGGTAAAGGTGAAGGGAGAGAATTTGAACCTTCGAAGCACGCTTTTTATATTAATTCTCTAAAAAATAGGGTGCTTTATGGCAGCCCTTCACTCTACAAGACGTCGGAAAACCTCTCGAACGCCGAAAATCACTCTTGAAAGCACTCAGAAGCTCCGGAAATGCGTCGGAGGGATTCTAGAGAGAAGTTTTTAGAGAGAAGGGAGAGCTATGCAGCTGTGGTGTGTGGAAATGAGGGGGGGAGAGCCCCTATTTATAGGTTTTTGCGCTGTCAGGTGGCGAGACCGCCGGTCTCGTCTGACAGGGTCGAGACCGCCATCTCGTCCAATGAGACTGCCATCTCGACCTGTCAAAATGGCGAGACCGCCGTCTGGGTGAACGAGACCGCCGTCTCGTCCTTCGTAGGTGGCGAGACCGCCGTCTCGTTAAGCGAGACGGCGGTCTCGCCTCCTGCGTGAGGCGAGACGGCGGTCTGGTTGGTCCAGACGGCGGTCTCGTCCCTTCGAAGCGAGAAAACTTATTTTTTGGTACAAAAACTCCCTCCTATCCTAGTATGGGGCCTAATAGTCTCTCCTAATGGCTTGTTAGGCTTGTCCATCTTCAAATAGGAGGTCTTCTGGTCTTTATTTGGAGGCCGGGCAAGATTTGGGGTCTACACAACTTAATCAGGTGTGTGGACCGCGAAGAGGCTCAAACCCTAATCAAGGAAATTCATGAAGTAACCTTCAAATTCCATACACCAGGGCATGTCATGGCAAAGAAAATCCTAAGAGCAGGATACTTCTAGTCTACGATGGAAGGTGATTGTCATCATTACGCCAAACGATGCAACAAATTCCAGGTTTACTCTGACAATGTTCATGTCCCACCAACACCTCTCAACGTCTTGGCTACACCATGGCCATTCTCCATGTGGGGCATGGATGTTATTGGACCCATCGAGCCCAAAGCGTCCAATGGTCATCGTTTCATTTTAGTGGCCATTGACTACTTTACCAAATGGGTAGAAGCGTCATCCTACGCACATGTGACCAAGAAAGTAGTGACCACCTTCGTCCAGAAAAATATCATGTGTCAGTATGACATCCTTCATCGTCTCATTACTGATAATGGGATCAATCTGAACAATAAGATGATGGATGAGTTATGCCAAGATTTCAAAATCCAACATCATAATTCCTCTCCATACCGACCTAAAATGAACAGTGCAGTAGAGGTAGCCAATAAGAATATTAAGAAAATCATCTAGAAGATGATGATAACATATAGGGATTGGCATGAAATGTTGCCCTTTGCCCTTCATGGATATCGGACTTCCGTACGGACCTCCACAAGAGCCACTCTGTTTTCCCTTGTATACGGTATGGAGGTCGTACTGCCAATGGAAGTCGAAATACCCTCCCTGAGAGTCATTATGGAAGCAAAGTTGACAGAAGCAGAATGGGTCCAAAATCGGTATGATCATTTGAACCTAATTGAAGAAAAACGATTGAACGCCATATGTCATGGACAGGCCTACCAAAAGAAAATAAAAAGGGCTTACGAAAAAAGGGTCAACCCCCACACTTATCATGAGGGGGGTTTAGTGATAAAGAAATTGTTTCCAGCCTAGAAGGATAAAATCAGAAAATGGGCGGCAAATTATGAAGGACCCTTTGTGGTCAAACGAGCCTTCTCAGGAGGAGCCCTTATCCTCACCAACATGGACGGAGAAGAACTTTGACACCCAATCAACTTAGATGCGGTAAAAAAGTATTACGCTTGAAGGCATTGCTCATGACCTGGCAGGATGAAAACCCGCAAAGGGCGTCCTGGGAAAAAGTTAGGGTCCACACACCTCGCTAGGATACGTCCTAGGCAAAATTTAGAGGTTTCAAAAACAAAAATAAAATAAAAAGAGCAATGACTATCTTAGCCGAAAACTGCAAGGCGACTAAGATAGCGTCTTTCCAGAAGCAAGCAAGCTCTGCATAGTCTTCACTCTGGGCTCGAACATCTCGACGAAAGCAACTATGAGAACTAGGGGGGCATATATCAGAGGCATAATTGTTATAGCTTATACAGTTTAGCCAACCTTGGCCAACCATGCTTCTAAATTCCTTTGTAAATATTTCTGTAAAAAATAAACCATTTGTTCATATTAATAAAATTGTCTTTCATTTCTTTTCCCCTGACCAAATTATGAAAATGCCTGTGTTAATGAATCATAAGCATGCATAAAGAACCAGCACAAGAAAGCACAAGAAAAGAAATGAAAAAGAATAATTCCTGCCAGGAGATTCTTAGGCAATAATCAGGGGAGTTTGCTAGATCCAAAACCCCAAAAGGGCGGTCTAGGAAAAAGTTAAGGCATTCATAAAAACGGAAAAATCCTGCTAAGATATCCTAGGCAAAAATAAAGGCAGCCCGCTAGATCGAAAATCCCAAAAGGACGGTTTAGGCAAAAGATAGGGCTAAAACAAAAAAACGCATAAATGAAAAAAGAGAGCCCGTCAGCATCCAGCAACCAATGGAAAGGGGCAGTCACCTCTCTAGATGCATCGAATAAAGAAAACGAACTGCATTTAAAGCATTCACACACAAATAGTCGCACAAAAAGACTTTGTCAAAATCATGAATATTAAACTGTTTAATAATCATGCACAAGGAGGCTAGCTCCATGTTTGTGATCGAAAAACAAGAAGCACCCAGATCAAGTCTCCAGAATAAGGCTCTCCCTCAAGAAAACAGAGCAAGTTGCCACCATCAATAAAGCAATTCCACAAAAAATAAGAACGTCTATAATCATAAGCTTCGACTACCATCCTTTCACCAAGAGAAGGCAACTTTTAGACCAAAACAAAGCCGACAGAAATGCTCGAATCCCCAAATGGATCATTGCCTACTCTAAAAGGCAGGCAAAAACATCCTCGCATGACTTAACATCATCACCACTACGAGTCACCAAGCGTACTCAATCCATTCTCCATCACACCCGCCAAGGGAGAATAAGGGCTTTGTAAAATCCCATCACCAACATAATCAAGGAGACAAGACTCCATTTCCCCCCGGAAGGCTACCGAAATTAGATCCCCAGGGAAGCACAAATTCCCCGACGAATCGCAAAAAAAAAAGGGGGAACCTATCCCTAGTGAGCCTACCTTAAAGACGGTCTTCAAAGACTTATCCTTAGTGAGACACTCACCTATGCATAGGCAAAACCTGATAAGCAAAAGAGCCAACATCCCCAAAGGGAATATCAGCCTATGCAGTGTCGCCGCCATTAAAAAGAGGCAGTCGGAGCGACGCGATGGTTCTGACTTTTCCGTTTTTCGTGTTTTTTATGGGTGATGTTACAACGCCTTTTGGTTGTCCGATAATCGGGTTGAACCGAAGGGCGAGGTTTTTGAAAAGGTGTTCTTAGGTCGTCCGATAACCGGGCTGACCTAAGAACTAATTTGAAAGGGTTCTCATGGAGTCGCCACCGATATTTTTATCGGAAACATCGAAAAAGGAGAGAAAAGGCGTTGGTTTTTCGAAAACCAACTTTGGTTGTTAAAACCAGAGTTGGGTAAAGGAGTTAGTTACGTGTAAGGGAAGTGTTAATTCCCTTACGACGCCCCTTTCGGGTTCCTTATGATAAGCCAGTTATTTTATAGATAAACTTTCAGAAAAGTCGTTTTTACCCTTTTTATTTGCGGAATCAAAATAATGACTACATGGCCCTAATAACTATTGCGCAGTTTAGTATAAGTAAAAGATAGTAAAAGAGAGGGAGAGAGTGAAGAAACCTCTGAAGTAAGCTTTTTGATTAATTCTCTTGAAAATAAGGTGCATTTTGGTAGCCCTTCGCTCTTACAACACCGAAAATCGCTCTCAAAACGCTATAAAAAGCTCTCTAAGACACTCAGAAACTCCGAAAATGCTTCAGAGGGACTCTAGGAGAAGAATTTGAAGAAAGTGTAGAAGGAAAAGTGGAAGAAGTGTGTGAAATGAAGGGGGGAGTGCTCACTATTTATAGGGATTCGCGCCTATCAGGTCGAGACGGCGGTCTTGACTAGCAAGGTTAAGACGACGGTCTCGCCATTCGGGATGATGGTCTCGCCTTGAATGAATGGCAAGACGATAGTCTCGTTTTGCGAGACGATGATCTCATTTGGCGAGACGACGGTCTCCATTTGCCAAGTGGCGAGAAGGCCTTCTCGCCAAACGGGAAGGGGGTCTCGCCATTGGCAAGTGGCGAGACGGTTGTCTCGCCAACCGAGACGGTGGTCTCGACTTTGCCATTCAGCGAGACGACGGTCCCAAAAAGCGAGACGACGGTCTCGACTCCTAAAGGCGAAAATCCTTATTTTTGTACAGAAAATCCTTCCTACTCTAACATGGGGCCTAATAGTCTCTCCTAGTGGCTTTTTAGGCTTTGTCCATCTTCGAATAGTAGGTCTTCTGCTCTTATTTTGAGGCCGGGCAAGATTTGGGGTCTACAGCTGCCCCCCTTCACCTGACTAGTCGATTATTGGCCTGTTGTGCCAATAAGATCGGCTAGAGGGTGAAGGAGTTGACCCTCTTGCCCGGTTGCCCTTTGGATACTCCGGCTTGCGGTAGCTGATCCTTTAGGGAAAGAAGTTGTGCGCCTCTAGGATGCTCCTTCTGACAGTAGCTAATCCCTTCGGTTGATGAGTATGAACCCCCATCTGGTTTGATGAGTATGAACCCCCGTTTGGTAAGCCCCCTTTTGTAAGGCTTGATGAGTACACACCCCCATCTGGTGTTTGATGAGTATGAACCCCCGTCTGGTAAGCCCCCTTTTGTAAGGCTTGATGAGTACACACCCCCATCTGGTGTTGAGTCCTCTTTGTAGGATTGCTAGTGGTGGCGGCATACTGCTCTAGCTCATGCGCCGGTTGGGAAACCTTAGGATGCTCTTTTGATGCGGTAGCTGACCCCCTTGGTTGACGAGTACGAACCCTCATCTGGTTAAGTGCCTCTAGATGCTCCTTCTTGCGATAACTGACCCCTTGGCTGTGGTGGTGGCTTACTGCTCTAGCTCATGCGCCGGTGTTTGAGATGTGTTCATTTGTCTTTGTTTTTGTGACTTTTCTGGGATAGTCATCCGGTTTGTGCTGGGGATTTCTTTGATTTTCGGTTCATCCAGCTTGTTGATTGCTGCAGTTCGACTTTTGTTGTCGAAGACTCTTGGTCAATGTGGTTTGACTTGTCTTGTTTTTTTATTTTTTTTAATCCTGCCTTTTTCCGCGGTTATATCTTTTTTCTCGCGATTTCAGATTTTGCCTTTTTCGGATTAAGCGTAAGTCTTTTTACCTTTTAGTTTCTTTTCGTTACGCTGACTTTTTTGAAAAGAGAACAAAAATGCATGAAATAAATTTTTATTTATTATAAAATTTTGATTACAACATTTATTTTTTGAGCACTATCCCTAAGACAGTGGGCTTGAGTCAGGAGACGATCCGGGAGGGGGGAATTGCCGGTACATGTGCCTCTGAAATTCTGCCTGGTCTCAGATTGCTTCGAGGTGTTCTTGCCGGAACATTACCAGGTCTTGCCTTATTCCCTCCTGTATCTGGCCGAAGGTCTCCATCCTTGTATTGAAGGCGTCCTGCCTTAAGGACATCTGGTCCTGTCTTAGGGACATCTGGTCGAATTGCTGGCACAAGCTGTAGATGTTGCGGTTGATGCCAACAAAGTCGTCCGTGTACTGCTCCTGTTGTTGATGTTGTTGTTGTTGTTGCTGGAACTCCGGGGATGTTAGGAGATCTTGTATCGCCACTATGTCCCGGAGGTCTAGGGTTATGTCCAGTGAGGGGTGGAGGATCAATCGAGACCCTTGGCGGAGCAACATCCCCATGCTGACCAGGACGAACCCGTTGATAGTCTCGGGTCGAAGGTTGGAGGCCAGTTCTTCCCTACGGCTGCACCCCCATTGTCGCCGCCGTCAAAACGAGGGCGGTCGGAGCGACACGATGGTTTCGACCCTCTTGTTTTTCGCGTTGGTGGTTACAACGCCTTTAGGTCGTCCGATAACCGGGCTGAACCTAGAGGCGAGGTTTTCGAAAAGGCGCTCTTGGATTGTCCGATAACCGGGCTAATCCAAGAGCTAGTTTTGATAGGTTTTGTGGAGTCGTCACCGATGTTTTTACCGGAAACCAACTTTAGTCGTTAGAACCAGAGTTGGGTAAGGGAGTTAGTTACGTGTAAAGGAAGTGTTAATTCCTTTACGACGCCCCTTTCGGGTTCCCTATGACAGACCAACTATTTTATTGATAAATAAACCGGAAAATACGCTTTTACCCTTTTATTTGCGGAATTAAAATATTATGACTACATGGCCCTAGTATCTATTGCATAATTTAAAATTAAAGCGATAAAAATAGAGAGGGAGAATATAAACCTCCGAAGCAAGCTTTTCTATTTAATTCTTTAAAGAAATTGGGTGCTTTTTGGCAGCCCTTCGCTCTACACAGCTTTGAAAACCTCTCAAAACGCTCAGAAATCACTCTAAAGACACTCAGAATCTCCGAAAATGCGTCAGAGGGATTCTAGAGAGAGAAATCCTAGAGAGAAGGAGGAGAAACTGTGTGATGGTGTGTGGAAATGAGGGGAGGGAGCCCCTATTTATAGTTTTTCACGCCTGACAGGTCGAGACCGCTGTTCTCGTCTGACAGGGTCGAGACCGCCGTCTCGTCCTTCACAGGTGGCGAGACCGCCGTCTGGGAAAGCGAGACCGCCGTCTCGCCATTCGCAGGTGGCGAGACCGCCGTCTCGCCAAATGAGATGGCGGTCTCGCCTTTTGCGTGAGGCGAGACGGCGGTCTCGTCCCCAAAAAGGCGAGAAACCTTATTTTCATGCCAAAAATCCCTCCTATCCTAGTATGGGGCCTAATAGTCTTTCCTAGTGGCTTGTTAGGCTTCGTCCATCTTCGAATAGGAGGTCTTTTGCTCTTTATTTGGAGGTCGAGCAAGATTTGGGGTCTACAGCTACCCCCCCCCCCCCTTTACCTAACTGGTCGGCTGTTGGCTTGTTGTGCTAGACAGATTGACAGGAAGGTAAAGGAGTTGACCCTCTTGCCTGGCTACCCTTTAGATGTTCCGTCTTTGCGGTGGATGATCCTCTGGGGAAATGTTGCTCGCTTCTGGGATGCTCCTTCTAACGGTAGCTGACCCCTTCGGCTGATGAGTACGAACCCCCATCTGGTTTGACGAGTATGAACCCCCATCCGGTAAGCCCCCTTTTGTAAGGCCCGATGAGTATACACCCCCATCTGGTGTTTGACGAGTATGAACCCCCGCTTGGTAAGCCCCCTTTGTAAGGCCTGATGAGTATACACCCCCATCTGGTGTTAAGCCTCCGAATGCTCCATCTTGCGGTAGCTGATCCTTTGGCCGTGGTGGCGGCTTGCTGCTCTAGCTCATGCGCTGGTGTAAAACTTCGGGATGCTCCTTTGATGTGGTAGCTGACCCCTTGGTTGACGAGTACGAACCCTCGTCTGGTTTGGTGCCTCTGGATGCCCCTTCTTGCGGTAGCTGATCCTTTGGCTATGGTGGCAGCTTACTGCTCTAGCTCATGCGTCGACTCCTTGGGGAGTGATTTCCGTGTTGGTAGATGTACTTGGACCTCTTTGAATGGTCATCCGGGTTGTGCCGGGGATTTTGTGTTTCATCCAGCTTTGTTGGCTGCTGGGGATTCTTTGTTTTTGACTTTTTGTGGTGATCATCCGACTCTTGTTGATTGGTCGGGTTATCTTGTTTGTCTGTTCGACTCTGCTTGGTAGCTGAAGTTTTGTTGATCAAGGTGAGCGGCTTGTCTTTTAATCCAACCTTTTTCTCGCGGTTTTATCTCTTTTTTCTCGCGATTTCGGATTTTGGCTTTTCTTATTGAGCGTATGCCTTTTTCCTTTTTAAGCTTTTTTGTTACGCTGGCTTTTGCAAAAGGTGGCAAAGAGATGCATGAAATAAAATTTTATTTATAAGGAAATTTTATTACAACCACATTTTATTTTGGCAAGTACAATCCCTAAAGGCTATCATCTGGAGACGATCCGGGGAATTGCTGGTAGAAGTGATATCGGAAGTCCGCTTGCTCCCGGACTTTGTCGCGGTATTCTTGTTGGAATGTTGTCCATTCCTGCCGCATCACTTGCTGGTGCTGATACATCTCCTCCTGCTGAGCGTTGTAGGCTTCCTGCCTCTGGGTCTGTTGCTCTTGCCGCACCATCATCTGATCTAACTGCCGGCGCAGATCGTTCATGTTGCGATTTAGGCCGGCGAAATCGTCCGTGTACGGTGGTGGTTGCTGCTGTTGTTGCTGCTGCTGCTGGAATTCGGGAGGTGTGGGGATATCTTGCATCGCCACGAGCCCCTGGAGGTCTAGTGCGAAGTCCAGCAAGGGATGAAGGGCTAACTCGGTCCCATAGCGTATCAGCATCCCCATGCTGACCAAGACTGACCCGTTGATGGATTCGGGTCGTAAGTTGGAGGCAGCTCTTCCCGGCCAGGGCACCCCCATCTTTCTTCCAGGGGAGTGATAAGAGGAGCCATGAGGACGGCCCCTATTGATCTGTTCCCGAAGTCCTTGTCGCCGCCGTCTCGAAAGAGAGAAGGTCGGTCGGAGCGATGCGATGGTTTTTTTTCGACCCTTTTGTTTTTCGCATTTTTTTATGTGTGGTTACAATGCCTTTAGGTTGTCCGATAACCGGGCTAACCTAGGGGCGAGGTTTTCGAAAGGTGTCCTTGGGTTGTCCGATAACCGGGCTAACCCAAGGACTTATTTATTTTGGGTTCTATGGAGTCGCCACCGATGTTTTTACCGAAAACATCGGAAAAGGTTTTTAAAAGGCGTTGGTTTTCAAAAACCAACTTTGGTCATTAGAACCAGAGTTGGGTAAGGGAGTTAGTTATGCGGTAAAGGAAGTATTAGTTCCTTTACTACGCCCCTTTCGGGTTCCTTATGATAGGCCAGCTTTTTATGTTAATAAATAAACCGGAAAATACTCTTTTGCCCTTTTTATTGTGCGGAATTTAAAATGATGACTACATGGCCCTAATCTATTGCATAATTTAAATTAAAGCAGTAAAAAGTAGAGAGGGAGAATTTGAACCTCCGAAGCAAGCTTTCTTTGTTATTTCTCTTTAAAAAGAGGGTGCTTTTTGGCAGCCCTTCACTCTACAAGACGTCTGAAACTCTTCTAGACGCCAAAAAAAACACTCTCAAAGGCACTCAGAAACTCCGGAAATGCGTCGGAGGGATTCTAGAGAGAAGTTTTAGAGAGAAGGGAGAGCTAGAAGCTTGTGGTGTGTCGAAATGAGGGGGGGAGAGCCCCTATTTATAGGTTTTCGCGCTGTCAGGTGGCGAGACCGCCGTTCTCGTCTGACAGGGTCGAGACTGCCGTCTCGTCCAACGAGACCGCCGTCTTGCCCTGTCAAACGTGGCGAGACCGCCGTCTGGGGAAACGAGATCGCTGTCTCGCCCTTCACAGGTGGCGAGACCGCCGTCTCGTCAAGCGAGACGGCGGTCTCGCCACTTGCATGAGGCGAGACGGCGGTCTGGGAAATCCAGACGGCGTTCTCATCTCAACAAGGCGAGAAAACTTATTTTTTGCGCAGAAACTCCCTCCTATCCTAGTATGGGGCCTAATAATCTCTCCTAATGGCTTGTTAGGCTTCATCCATCTTCGAAAAGGAGGTCTTCTGGTCTTTATTTGGAGGCCGGGCAAGATTTGGGGTCTACAGCTGCCCCCCCTTTACCTGACTAGTCAACTGTTGGTCTGTTGTGCCAGACAGATTGACAGGAAGGTAAAGGAGTTGACCCTCTTGCCCGGTTGCCCTTCAGATGTTCCGTCTTGCGGCGGGTGATCTTCTGGGGAAAACTTCGGTGTTCGTGCACTTCCAGGATACTACTTCTGACGTAGCCGATCCCTTTGGTTAACACGTGGTAAAACCTCAGGATACTCCTTCTGACGGTAGCCGATCCTTCGGTTGATGGGTATAAACCCCCCATCAGGCTGGTAGTTGCAGTCCGTTGTGTGGGACTGGATGGGTATGAACCCCCCATCAGGCTGGTAAATGCAGTCCGTTGTGTGGGACTGGATGGGTATGAACCCCCCATCAGGCTGGTAGTTACAGTCCGTTGTGTGGGACTGGATGGGTATGAACCCCCCATCAGGGTGGTAATGCGACTTACTGATCCGGCTCGAGCGAAGATCAGGCGCAACGCGTGCGCAGGTTGATAGGTATAAACCCCCTATCAGGCTGGTATAGTCCGCTGCGTAGGACTGGTGGTAGTGGCGGCTTACTGTTCAGGTGGCCCATGCGCCGTTCACTGGGGAGTGTTTTCTGTGTTTGGTTGATTGTTCTTGGACCTCTTGAATGGCCATCCAGGCTGTGCTGGGGATTTTGTTGGGCGCTTCATCCAGCTTTGTTGGTTGTTGGGGATTCTTTGTTTTTTCTCTTTTGGTGGTGATCATCCGGTCCTTGCTTGCTGGTCGGATGGGTCTTAGTTTTGTTCGACTCCTGCTTGGCAGTCGAAATTTTGAGGTGATGGCTTAATCCTGCCTTTTTCTCACGGTTTTAACTCTTTTTTTCTCGCGATTTTGGATTTTGGCTTTTTCTTGAGCGTATGCCTTTTCTTTTTTAAGTTTAAGTTTTTTTTTTTGTTACGCTGGCTTTTGCAAGGGATGGCAAAAAGATGCATGAAATAAAATTTTATTGATGGGGGAAATTTTATTACAACCCTATTTTTGCAAGCACTATCCCTAGGGGCTATCCTCTGGGCCCGATCCCTGGGGAGGGAAATGCTGGTACATGTGGTACCGGAAGTCCGCATGCTCTTGGACTTCATCCCGGTATTCTTGCTGGAATGTCGTCCAATCGTGGCACATGTCCTGTTGGTGCTGGTACATTTCTCCCAGCCGGGTGTCAAAGGCATCCTGCCTTTGGGATAGTTGCTCCTGCCTCTGGGATATTTGCTCTTGCCTCACAGTTATGTGGTCGAACTGCTGGCATAGATCGCTCATGTGGCGGTGCATGCCAGCGAAGTCGTCCACGTACCGTGGCGGCTGTTGCTGTTGCTGATGGAAGTCGGGAGGTGTAGGTAGATCCTGCATTGCGTCATGGAGTTCCAATGCAAAATCTAGTGTGGGATGGAGGGCCAACTGGGTCCCTCTGCGAATCAGCATTCCCATGCTGACCAAGATCGACCCGCCGATGGATTCAGGTCGCAGGTTGGGGGCCAGTTCTTCCCGGCCAGGACACCCCAAACTCTCTGCCAGGGGAGTGATGAGTGGAGCCATGAGGACGACCCCCGTGGATCTGTTCCCGAAGTCCTTGAGGGCTCTCAGGAAGAAGTACCCGGGGTTGCAGAGCCGCTTCTGGCTCATGCAATATAGTACAAAGAGGTCAGGGAGGGATATTTTGCCCTTACTCTCTTTCCTCCCATGTATGGTCCCTGCCAACAGCTTGTGGCAGATACGGAGTGCAGGGGGAAGCGTGGATCCCATCATCAGCGTGGGCAGTGTGGTGGCTCCCGTGAGCTCATGCCACATCTCGGCGGCGGTGAGGTTGGTGGGCCGCGAGCAGATCACCTCACGGTACTCCTGGGTCATGGAGTCCTCGGGCGGGACGAACCCGATGGTTACGTTGAATTCTTTGAGGGTGGAGGTCTGGTATTGTCCACCCATAAAATAGGTCACCATCCTGGTGGGCGGTAGGCCCGGGACCGTGGAGGGGACCTCAGAGTAGGAGACGGAGGCTAGGAACTCCAGTACCGCTTGCGGGTACACATGTGTAGGTGGTGGCTGCAGCAGGAAGCCCCACCCAATGCTATCTAGATGGGCCCGGACGTCGTCCTCCCATCCAAATTCAGCTAGGATGCTGAAATCCAGCTTGAGCATTGGGTGCCACTGATAGGTCCGGATATTTTCAAGGCGGGCCTGGTGCTGTGGCGACAGTTGAGAAGGGTCCTGGGATGGCGGTGCTGCAGAACTACTGGCACCGGCGGTGCTCCTTCTCTTCCTGGAAGCGCTTCTGCTAAACATTCTGACCAGAGGGTGCTAGGGAGTGCAGGAGTTGAGAGAAAGGGAGTTCTGGAGGCAAGGGGAGTTGTGAGGAAGTCCCCAAGCAGGACTTCTTGTGTCTCGTTGCGCTAAAAGTCTTCTGATTCGATGCGTTTACTCTTGGCTGTACCATGCAGGACTTCTTGTGACCGAAGGGTAATTTCTTTCTTTCTCTATTTTTCTCTTTTTCTTCTTTTTCTTTTTTCTTGTTTTTCTTTTGTAGAGCACTTTTGTCATGTAGTGTCCCTTTTTCCTTGCTTTAGGGATTTCAATCCTCTTGTTGACTATACGCCTCCATATTCCCAAATTAATTATTAGAATATTGTCTTGAGGGTCAAGAGAAAAGAAGTAAGGGGTAAAAATCAATAGTTTGTGTTTTAGAGGGTTGATTTTTATTGATAAAAGGATTTTGTAAGAATGGCTGGTTAGGGTTAAGCTTAGGTGTCTAGGCTTTGTCTAAGCAAACATTTTTCCTTTCTTTTTGTATTTGCGCTCTTTGGTTTTATTTCCATTGCTTTTTAAATGGCTAGCTGATTTCCCTAGATCGCCCTTTGGGTTTTCGAACTAGGATACTGTGTGTTGGCCCTAACTTTTGTCTAGGTTCCTTCTTTTGTAAAATTTTTGGAGAAATCCTAGCGGACCTTCTTTGTAACCCTAACTTTTGCCTAGGCTACCCTTTATTGTTCGGGTATCCTACCGGGTCGACCCTATCTTTTGTGTAGCCCCCTTAGTGGGTTTCCTACCGGGTAATTTTCCCTTTTCTTTGGCCTTTGGCTTCTCTGGGCTTTTTCTTTTTTGTGGATTTATTTTTTTTCACAGTATTGGCGAAGCATGACTTTCTTTATGGGTGAGGTGAAGCCTTATTCTTATGTGCTTCTAATCAACTAGCTTGATAGCAATGGTAAATGTTGATTATTTGGAAGCGCTTTTTATTCTTCTTCTTTTTTTATGTTTACTTAGACAGGGTTATTCACGTGGTCTAGTTGGAAGTAGAAAGAAGAGAAGCAGATAGAAAGAATCATTCTTTATTAATTAATAAGGGAATATGTGCCCTGAAATGCCCGGGGGTCGGGCTCGCCCCGGGGGATAGTCTCTAACAATCATGGGGTTTACATCTTTTAAACAAAGAAAAAGTTTTCCTAATGACTAGAGTGGCTCTTGACGCTTGCACCCCTCCACTTCGGAAAATTTGCTTGAGTGTGCGGAGGGGAGACTTCCCTTTTCCCCTTTCTACTCGGCCCTTAGTAGGGTCATATCCTAGGCCATACTTGCAAGGATTGTCTTTGAATTCCGGGGGTTCCCTCATGCCTTGGGAATCTACCCCCAGTCCTCGGCCAGGATGGTAACCGTGCTTCAGCATCATGCGGGCTACCTTTGTGTTTTTGGGAAGTCGCTCTATGTTGGCAATTTCGAGCGCTTGAAAAGATGTTTCAAGGGCCTCTTCAGCCGCATCCACATAGGGTTGGGTGGACGGTCCACTGATCAGGATATCGTCTTCTGCTTGGACCGGGACCAGTTTGTCGCCCACTATGAACTTGACTTTCTGGTGGAGCGTCGAAGGTACTGCCTTAGCGTCATGAATCCAAGGCCTGCCGAGGAGACAGCTGTATGCTGGAGTAATGTCCATTACATGGAAATCGACGTTGAAGGTAGCGGGTCCAACTTGGATTGGCAAATTGATCTCTCCCACTACTTCTCGTTTTAATCCGTCGAAGGCTCGAACGATGGTGTTGCTTAGGCGCAGACGGGTTCCTTGGATAGTCAACTTGTCCAGTGTGCACTTGGGCATCACGTTCAGGGATGACCCATTATCCACAAGAACTTTGGCGATGAGGTACTCCTTGCATTTAACCGAGATATGCAAGGGCTTGTTATGGTTTGACCCCTCTAGGGGGAGTTCTTCCTCTGTGAAGGTGAGGTGATCGCTTGCCGTGATGTGACCAACGATCCTCTCAACCTTTTCTTGGGATATTGTGTGAGGTACATGCGCCTCGCTCAAGACCTTCAGCAGGGCGTTCCGGTGCGGTTCCGAGCTCATAATCAAGGATAGCAACGTGATCTTTGCAGGTGTGCGATTGAGCTGGTCTATAATGGAATACTCACTCTGCCTTATAAACTGGAGTAGTTCCTCTGTCTCCTCCTTGGATTCCTTATTGTCGCCGCCGTCCCTTTCCGACGTCCTGGGGACGTCTCGAAACGTTTATGCGAGCGGTCGCGAAAAGATGGTTTAGACTCGCGTTTTTTGTTTTAAAATGTGTTCATTGCTTCCGAGGTGTCCGACAATTGAATTATCCTCTAATAAAAGCAAGGTTTTCGAAAAGGGGTTCTTATGGAGTCGCCACCAATATTTTGACCAGAAACATTGGAAAAGGAAAAAAGAAAGAAAGGCGTTGATTTTATAAAATAAACAACTTGGCCGTTATAACCAGAGTTGGGTAAGGGAGTTAGTTACGTGTAGGGAAGGTGTTAGCACCCCACAACGCCCCTTACTGGTTCCCTATGACAGATCAATTCATTTAAAGAGAAGATTTCGAGAAATTACGTGATTACCCTATTTTATTGCATAATATTGAAATGACTATTTACATAATTTTATATAAATAAAGCTAAATAAAGCGATAAAAGAGATATTAAAATGACTATCTACATGATTCTATTCTACATGACATAATAAAGCTAAATAAAACAATAAAACAATAAATAAAACAATAAAAGAGAAGGGAATTGAAAAGAACCTCCGTAGCAAGCTTTATATTGAGAATCTCGAACCGTGAGGATGCGTTTTGGCAACCCCTCTCTACACAGCCTCTCCTCACCAATACAAGATCGACTCCACTAAAAATTTAAAGAAGAATCGAATGCCTGAATATAATTCCTTAACCGATTGTTACCTATTTAAGGCAATCGGAAAGATCATTCGAGAAAGGGAGAGAAGTAGACAAGTGCTCTAAAGTGTTTCAGAGCTCTCTGGAGTGTCTGTGGTGTGAAAAAGTGGCAAATGAGCCTCCTATTTATAGTTTTTCGCAGCTGGCGCACTTTGGGACGGCCGTCCGGGTTGGGACGGCCGCCCGGACTGGGATGGCCGTCCCAAATGGCAAATTTACGCAGAGCGGGACCCCTAGGGAAGCCGGGACGGCCGTCCCACTTAAATTGGGTTTGGGACGGCCGTCCCACATTCGGGACGCGCGTCCCAACTGTAAAATGGCAGCTGGGACGGCCGTCCCACTTCTGGGACCGTGGTCTCGGCTGCTTTGTCCAGCTTCTGTGTTCTGGGACCCCGGAAGCTTTCCTTTCCTTTTTTGGACATAGATTGATGTCGATGTGTGTCCGTTGAAGCTTTATCTTCATATAGGAAGTCTTCTTGGCCTTCATTAAGATGCCTGGCGAGCTTTGTCTTTGTGTAGGAAGTCTCTTTTGGCTTTTATTGTGTGAATGAGTGAACTCCGTCTTGTTGCAGGAGGTCCTTCTCGCTTTTGGGAAGCCGAATGAACTCCATCTTCGAGTGAAATTCCTCTAGCTTTTATTTTGAGAGGCCGGCAAAATTAGGGGTCTACAGCTGCCCCCCTTCGCCTCGCCTAACTAATTCGTCGGCTTTGATATGCCGACAAAATTAGTTGGTAGGGGAAGGAGTTAACCCTTTTGCCCGGTTATCCTTCTGATGCTTGCTCCTTGTTGATCCTCCGGATGATAAATATTTTGGTAGGTACCAACCCCTATCTCGGTTTGAGCCTCCTTTTATAAGGCTCTGATGAGTACTTACCCTCACCCGGTACGAGTCTGTATTTTACTGGACTTTAGTGAGTACCTACCCCCACTTGGTATGAACCTTGTTCTGCAAGGCTCTGATGGGTACCTACCCCCACCAGGTCCGAATCCCGTTCTGCAAGATTCTGATGGGTACCTACCCCCACCTGGTCCGAACCCTGTTCTGCAAGGCTCTGATGGGTACCTACCCCCACCTGGTCCGAATCCCGTTCTGCAAGATTCTGATGGGTACCTACCCCCACTTGGTCCGAATCCCGTTCTGCAAGATTCTGATGGGTATCTACCCCCACCTGGTCCGAACCCCGTTCTGCAAGGCTCTGATGGGTACCTACCCCCACCTGGTCCGAATCCCGTTCTGCAAGATTCTGATGGGTACCTACCCCCACCTGGTCCGAACCCCGTTCTGCAAGATTCTGATGGGTACCTACCCCCACCCGGTCCGAACCCCGTTCTGCAAGGCTCTGATGGGTACCTACCCCCACCTGGTCCGAATCCCGTTCTGCAAGATTCTGATGGGTACCTACCCCCACCTGGTCCGAACCCCGTTCTGCAAGGCTCTGATGGGTACCTACCCCCACCTGGTCCGAATCCTGTTCTGCAAGATTCTGATGGGTACCTACCCCCACCTGGTCCGAACCCCTTTCTGCAAGGTTCTCAGGATGCACTTTTTGGTAGTTAATCCTGTGATTATCTGTTTTTGGAGATGTGTTGGCGGCTTATTGTTTCTGTTCATGCGCCTATTCCGTAGGGAATATTTGTTTTTGACTTTTCTGTTAGTCGTCATCCGGTTTTACCAGGGATTTTTGTTGTTTTTGGCTTTTTAGCCATCCGGTCTTGGCCGGGGATTCTTTGTTCTTGGCTTTTTTCTTTTTAGCCATCCGGCTTTGCCGGGGATTCTTGTTGATTGCCTCTTTTCAGGCGGGAATCCTCTGGGGATTTTTGAATTCTCTTCTTGATTGTGCCTCTTGATTAGGCGAAGATCCACTTGGGGATTTTGTTGTGCCTCTTGATTAGGCGGGAATCTACTGGGGATTCTTTGATTTTTTGATTGTGCCTCTTGATTAGGCGGGTGCTTCAATAGTGACGAAGGCTTTCCTCTGGATAGGCTGATGTTCTACTTGAGGATATTTGTTCTTGATAATACCTCTGAGTAGGTGAATGCTTTTTTGAAAGCTTTGTGCTTGTATTGCCTCTTGCATAGGTTGATTTCCCGTTTCTCGGGGATATCGGCTCTTTGCTTGTTTCTGAGTGAGCCTAGGCATTCTTGGGAGTGAAGGTTTTGCCTTTCACTGGGGATATTCATATTAGGTGCTTAACTCCCTGTGGATTTGTAATTTGCCTTTGCGGATAGGCTTACTGGGGAAAAATTTTCTTTTTGGTGATCCACCGGGGGGGGATTTTATTGGCTTCCTGTGGATGGAAATTTCTTTCGGCTTTTTCATGCAGTGGCCTTTGTTAGAGGGTGAAAGACTCTTCTCTTCTTTCTTTTTGTTGCCCCCCAGTGATGTGGGGATTTTGACTCTGTTTTTTCTTTGATGGACTCTTATGTAGTCCTTGTTCTCCATTGGGGGATGCAACGGAGACTCTTGCATGAGTGTGCTTGATGACTCTTGCGGTGATGATGTTGAGTCATGGAGTAATTTTTGTTTTGCCTTCGGAGTAGGCAAGGATCCGCTTGGGGATTATCAAGCTTTTCCGTTGGCTTTTTCCGTTTTTGATGTACCTTCTTTTATTGGTGTAGAAGGTTGGTGGTTGGAGCTAGCTTTCTTGGAGCTCCTTATTTTGCTGAAGTGGTTCAGATTTCGCCTTTTTCCATCGCGGTTTAGTTTTCATCGCGAGCTGTTTTGAAATCTGGCTTTTTAGTAAATCATGTGTGCCTTTTATTTTATACACATGGGCTTTTTGACTGCAAAGTGTAAAACAGAAATAACGATTTTTATTTATTACTGCTTTTTGTTTGGGTACATTCAAGCTTCTTTTTTTTTTTTTTTTTTTTTTTTGGAATACTAAAAAAACTATAGAAAGACTCTTCCTAATCATCCGCCTCTGGACTGGAGTGGGCGGATGGTACTGGTGAAGGGAAGCGGCGGAGTAGGCGACGCTGGAACCTCGCCTGGGTCTGGACCAGGCTTTCTATCTGGCGGTCCGTCCTGTCTTGCCTAACAGTCAGCTGGCTGAACTGCTGGCGTATGGACTGGAACTCTCCTTCCATGTATGCATGCTCCTCGTCCAGGCGTCGGTACAGGCCGGGGAAGTCAGAATCTCGTGACTGCTGCTGGGATTCTGAGGTGGTAGGGATGTCTTGTGGCGTGTTGAAGTCGCGCATATCCCATGAAATTGAGATGATAGGGTTTAAGATGAAACCTGATCCTTCCCTGCTGAGGATATTCATGTTCGTCAGCACTCCTCCGTTGATAGGTTCTGGTCGAAGTTCAGCTGGGATATCTTCTCCGTCCGTGCATCCCCAGTATTCAGCGAGAGGGGTAAGGAAGGGAGCCACCATGATCGCTCCCGCTGATCCTCGAGTACCGCATTCCTTTACAGCCTTCAGGAATGCGTATCCTGGGTTGCATCGGTGTCCCTGATGCATGCAGTAGACTATAAAAAGATCAGCCAGCGTTACCTTCCCCTGGCTCTCCTTCCTGCTGTGAATGGTCCCAGCAAGCAACTTGTGGCATATGCGAAGAGGGGGATTGAAGGCTGCACCCTTCAGGTTAGATGGGAGATTGATAGCTCCAGTAATCTCCTTCCACATGCTAGTGGTGGTGAGAACAGTAGGTTTCTCTAGATATGCGGACCGATATTCTGGTGTTCTCGTATCGGCTCGCTGGCAGAATCCCATGATGACATTGAAGTCATCCAGGGCGGTGGTCCGATAGGCTCCATCCATCCAGTAGGAGACAGCTTGTGTTGGTGGCACCCCAAGAGTGGCGGATGGCATTTCCATCATGTTGATAGAGGCGAGAAACTCCATCGTAGCGGTGCGATGGATCCGAGTGGGCGGCTCGCGAAGTAGAAAGTCCCATCCTATGTTGTGGATGAACCTCCTAACGTCTTGCTCCCAGCCGAATGTAGCTAGGATCCCGAAGTCTAGTCGCAGCATCGGATACCAGGCAAAGTGTTGGATATTTGCCAGTCTTTGTTGATGCGCTTCTGCCATCATCATGCTGGTGACAGGAGCTCTTCTAGCAGTAGTCCTAGTGCGTTTTCTTCTGGACGAGGCTTCTCCGTGCTCCATTGTAGGTAATATTTACTTAAGAATGCTAGAAATGTGTAGAAAGGGAGAAGAAGCAAGATAGAAAGCTTGGAAGGGGGTGCCGAAGCTCAAATTCACGCCTAGCATATATAGGCCGCGCAAGGGAGTTTGGGACGGTCGTCTGGGTTGGGACGGCCGTCCCAAATGGCGAAAATGCACATGCTGGGACCCCCTCCTGAGACGCACGTCCCAAACGTAAAATGGCACTTGGGACGGCCGTCTGGGCTTTGGGACGGCCGTCCCAAGCTTCTTAAGTGGGTTTTTGATTTTTTTGAGTTAATTTTCGTGTTTTTGATGAAATTGAAGATAGGATTCCCTTCATCTATGCTTTAATGTATGTAATGCTTCATGATATGCATCCTATGATCTATTTCAGTTGATATTTCGAAAGTTTTAACTGATATGCTTTGACTTTGGGCGCGTTCTTGGTGTTGTGCCTTTACGTCATCCTGTTTCTTGATCAACAAGCTTAGCTGTACTGATTTGCCGTCTTGGAATTTTTTTGCTATGGCCGAAGAGCAATCTTCTGTTCGTAGGGTAACTGCCATATCAATGCCCTCCTTCTTTTCCTTAGGGATTTTAACCTTCCTATTGATCACTATGTTACCACATTCCCCTTCATTACTTGAATGCTTTATAGTGAAATGGTCAAGAGAAGAGAAGGAAAAGGATTTATTGCAAAGGTTTGTGTTTTAGAGTGATATTTTTGTAATAAAGGTTTTTGTAAGAATGGCTAGCCAGGGTTGGTCGGTGTTTAGGCTAGTTTAGACAAAACGTTTTGCTCTTATAACGTGGCGTCATTGTTTACTGATTTATGGCGCTTTTTTGTGATTGACTAACTTCCCTAGGCCGCCCTTTCAGGTTTTCAGTCTAGGATGTTGTGCTTATGTCCTGATTTTTGTCCAGGTTTCCTTTTTGTATTTATTTTTTGGGAATACCTAGCGAACTTTTAATAACCCTAACTTTTGCCCAGGCTACCCTTTATTATTGTTCGGGTCTCCCTCCTGGTTTACCCTAATTTTTGTGCAGCCCCCTTTGTGGGTTTCCTGCTAGGTATTTTGCCCTTTTATTTTCTTGTCTTGGTCTTTGACCTTGACGGGCTTTCTTTTTTTGTATGCGTATATATATATATATATATATATATATATATATATATATATTTTGCACAACATTTGTCGAAACTTGATTTTATCAAGATAAATTTAATTTGTGTTTCTAGTTAATCCATTTATTTTGACTTTGCTTTGCGGCGCTTTATTTATTTGGACGCATTTGGAACAAAACATTTATCTAAACTTTGTTTATTAAAATGGGGTATAGATACATTTAGCAAGAAAAGAAGCAGATAGTAAGAATAGCATTCTTTTGTAATTTCAGGGAAATGTGTGCCCTAAAGATGCTCTGGGGACTGGCAAACCCCGAGGAGTGATCTCTAATAGTCACTAGATTTACATCCCTTAGAATCGGAAGAAGGACACCTAATGACTAACGCTACCCTTTGCGCTAATACCCCTCCCTTTCGGAATACCATCTTTGAGGGGTCAGACTTCCCTGTTCTTCGTATGGTTTGATCTTTTGTAGGGTCATACCCTAATCCATACTTTAGCGAATTATCTTTGCAATCTGGTGGTTCTCTTATTCCTTGGGCGTTCTTTCCGAGCCCCTGTCCTGGGCGATATCCATATCTTTTCATCATATGGGCCACCTTCATGCTATTGGGGAGTCTTTCGATATTGGCAATTTCGAGTGCTTGAAAAGATGTTTCAAGAGCCTCTTCAGCCACATCCACATATGGTTGGATAGATGGTTTGCTTATTAGAAAGTCTTCTTCAGCTTGAACAGCGACCAGTTTATCGTTGGTCACAAATTTGACTTTCTGGTGGAGCGTCGAAGGTATTGCCTTAGCGCTATAAATCCAAGGTCTACCAAGGAGACAACTGTATGCTGGTGTGATATCCATCACGTGGAAGTCTATGTTGAAAATAGTAGGTCCGATTTGGATTGGTAGACTAATCTCTCCTACTACTTCACGTCTTGATCCGTCAAAGGCTCGAACTATTATATTACTCGGGCGCATGTGGGTTTCTTGCATTATTATCTTGTCGAGTGTACTTTTGGGCATAACGTTTAAGGATGACCCATTATCCACAAGTACTTTGGAAATGAGATATTCTTTGCATTTGACAGAGATATGCAAAGGCTTGTTGTGATTGGACCCTTCTAAAGGGAGTTCTTCATTGGTGAAGGTCAGATGATCATTGGATGTAATATTACCAATGATTCCTTCAAACTTTTCTTGGGATATTGCATGCGGAACAAATGATTCATTCAAAACCTTTAACAATGCGTTTCGGTGCGGTTCCGAACTCATAATGAGTGATAACAAGGTTATCTTTGCTGGAGTACGATTGAGTTGATCAATAATAGAGTACTCACTTTGTCTTATGTACTGGAGTAGCTCATCTGTCTCCTCCTTGGATTCCTTTTCCTCTTCGGCCTTATTTTTTGCCTTCTCTTTAGGAGTATTATCTTGAATTTCCTTGGGGGAATATATTCTTCCGCTTCTTGTCATGCCCCCAATACCGGCTATGTTGGAGATGTCTTGATTGACTGGTGATTCTTCTGAGTATCTCCAAGGTACAGCTTTGTTTGATTTATAAGGGAAAGGACGCGGTACAAATAAGCGTAAAGGCGTTATTGCCTTTTCCCTGATATTGATTGGAATGATTAACGGTGCTTGTTTGTTATCATCTTCGGATTTATTGACCGTTGTAGAGATTTTGACGACGAAAGGCTTCTTTTCCATTTTTCTGGTTTGTGAAAAGCACATCAGTTAATCCTTTCTTTTTATTATCTTCATTATTAAACGAGGAGGGATGTATGAATGTATGCAACTTATGAATGCAATAGACAATTCAAGGAAGAGAAATCCTTTTATTAGAAAGTGTAAATCCTTCTATACAATGCTTTGAAGCAAATGTTGACAAAAGCGAAAAAGCTTGAAGAATCCTATAGGTAAATTAGGCTTTCTCCGTAATTCGTCTTCAGCTGTTATCACGTGATTTCTGAGCGTCTTGATTTGCTCAGATACCGCCCGGCTCATATCTTCACTATATCGATGAGCCTCTTTTATCTTCTCTTCTTGATGAACGATCAAGGCATGCTGCTGATCAGACCTCTCTATCATTCGGTCCTTTTCACTGAAGTAGTTGACCGTATTGAGCTAATCCATCTTTTTCTTTTTCACGTAACTCCTCTAGGTCTTCTCTGTATTTTTCAGCGGTTTCCCACCACTTTTGTGCTTCTGACCGAGTATTCGCTAGGTCATCTTGTACTAGCTTGATCGTTCTCGCCTGTTCTGCAAGCGTGCCCTCAAGGTGTGCTATTTTATCGCTCATGTCCCGGAATAGGTTATCTTGCTTAAGCCTTGGTATCTTCAATGCTTGCCTAGCTTCTTCTTGGTAATCAGCATAATCATTCTTGAGAAGCTCTATCTCATGGTCCTTCTTTTTGCATTGCCTTTTTAGACCATCTATTATAAGGGCTGATTCTTGCTCTTTTCCTTCGAAGGCTCTTAGCTGAGCTTCCATGACTTCAACCTTTTTATTTAAGGCATTGACTTGTAATTGCAGCTCTTCATTCACTAAAGTTGTAGTGGTTGTAACAGATGGTTGGGGTATCCCTCTATTTTTCCTCCATTCCTCGTACTCGCGGGATGTAGATACCTGAGCCTTTCCAAGTTCTTTGTCCCCCATGTAAACTGGTCTTTCCCATGCTTTCCGGACAACAGATACTTCTTCAAAACTATGGGAATAGTGGCATAGACTCAGTTCTCTGAGCTCTTCTTGGGTTGGCGCAGTCTGAGTTCTCATAAGTTGTCTCATAGCCATTTTAGGAGAGTAGGTTATACAACCTCTGAGACCTAGAAGTGGTATGCTCAAATAATCTCCGCATCGTACCAGAATATAACCGGGTCGGAACCAAGGGCAAACCCAAGATACATGCTCTATACTCCAATTTTCTAACTCGGCTTTCCACTCTAAAGCTTGACGATGTTGAAGAGGGATTTTTGAGAAACTTCTTAAAGGGTCAGGAAATACACCCATGTGGCTTGAGGCGTAAAAGTGAGTAACACCCCATACATATAGCAGTGAAGTACAACATCTGAGTGTTTTTCCCTGTCTCTGTCGGCAGAATTCTACAGAAAGCAGGGTATCAGCAAGGATTGTAGGTATAGGATTCTTTGAATATACATCCCAGGCAAAGAATGCGTCCATTGCAGCATGATCTACGATGTTCACATGGAATGGGAATAATATGATTCCGAACATTGCTAATGCCAGAGTCTTGTTGAATGTAGACCAGTCCTTCTTTTCAGCTAAAGAGACTAAGTGGTCTTCTATTACAGCCATTTTCCAACCTCTGATATTCCCTTTTCCTTCTAGGGTGGATTGATGAGGAGGCAGTCGTATAATAGTAGCAACCTTACTCACGGCCGTATATTCTCCTGAGCAGACATAAACCCCAACTGACTGAGGCCATCTAACCATGAGTTCGTATTCTTCTAAGGTTGGTACCAAGTCAAACTGCGAGAATTCGAAGCAGTGTAAATCGGGACTCCAGAAGTGGACCAATGCTCTAACAAATATTGGATCAATGCTGATTTTCAGGAGGTCAAGAATTCTTCCGTAAGACTTCTCAAAGTTAGCATAGACCTCCGGTGGCATATATGTACACAGATGCCTTAACCTCTCTACACGGCATAGAAGGATCCCCACTTTCTTTAACTGTCTATTACTGGATTCCTCCATTGTCTGGCAGAAATGAAAATGCATGATATGAGGATGAGTGTTTGTAAATGCGTGTATGCAAGTGTTTGTTTTTCTAAGTATTATCATGTTTTGTTCCTAATATGATTCATGGTAGTACTTGGTTTTTCTTGAAAAGAAAACTTATCTATATGAATGTTTATGGATTTTGATGAAGAGAGTCCTATTTTCTTCCCTTTTTATTTTTTATGAAGAAAAGATGATATGAATTTTGAGACTTTTGCTAATAATTTTTTATTTTATGATAAAGGTATTTTTATGATTTTTAGGGTTTTTCACTTTTTTGTTTGTTGTATGATTACCCTATGCTAACGCATCAATACAAATGCAGCAAACGTATGCACACACAATTCATACATCCACGAAGTAGAGCCACGCTTATTTAATCACGAGGTAGGGTTTTCCTGCAGAAACGTGCTTGGTTTAGGTGGTTCTAACCTGTTCTCACCAGGCCAAAGGTCCCCAAGGTGCCCCCATTATAGGGACCTCTCAATCTCTCAGTCCTCGGGTCATGCACGGAACTCCGTGGCGACACCCTTAGACCGAAAGAAGAGAGTTATCACCTTGAGTTGGTGGTTTTCCGACAACGGTAGTAGCCCCGTGTGCCAACTAACCGATCGTATCTGCCACCCACTCCCTATAGATATTCACTCTTGCCCCCGGGTATAGAGGGACTGTTGTGTGCAAGGGTTTTTGTGTGCAATTTATATTTCAAACAATTGCAGAAATAATCATACAGCAGTTATATAAAGCCATACAATAAAAACATACAGAAGGGTAAAGGCGTAATTTCAAATCTTTACTTAGTTTGAATTTATCTGTCACTAAATGGGATCAACTCTCTAGCTTCCCCAGTGGAGTCGCCATCTGTCGCCGCCGTCCCTTTCCGACGTCCTGGGGACGTCTCGAAACGTTTATGCGAGCGGTCGCGAAAAGATGGTTTAGACTCGCGTTTTTGTTTTAAAATGTGTTCATTGCTTCCGAGGTGTCCGACAATTGAATTATCCTCTAATAAAAGCAAGGTTTTCGAAAAGGGGTTCTTATGGAGTCGCCACCAATATTTTGACCAGAAACATTGGAAAAGGAAAAAAGAAAGAAAGGCGTTGATTTTATAAAATAAACAACTTGGCCGTTATAACCAGAGTTGGGTAAGGGAGTTAGTTACGTGTAGGGAAGGTGTTAGCACCCCACAACGCCCCTTTCGGGTTCCCTATGACAGATCAATTCATTTAAAGAGAAGATTTCGAGAAATTACGTGATTACCCTATTTTATTGCATAATATTGAAATGACTATTTACATAATTTTATATAAATAAAGCTAAATAAAGCAATAAAAGAGATATTAAAATGACTATCTACATGATTCTATTCTACATGACATAATAAAGCTAAATAAAACAATAAAACAATAAATAAAACAATAAAAGAGAAGGGAATTGAAAAGAACCTCCGTAGCAAGCTTTATATTGAGAATCTCGAACTGTGAGGATGCGTTTTGGCAACCCCTCTCTCTACACAGTCTCTCCTCACCAATACAAGATCGACTCCACTAAAAATTTAAAGAAGAATCGAATGCCGGAATATAATTCCTTAACCGATTGTTACCTATTTAAGGCAATCGGAAAGATCATTCGAGAAAGGGAGAGAAGTAGACAAGTGCTCTAAAGTGTTTCAGAGCTCTCTGGAGTGTCTGTGGTGTGAAAAAGTGGCAAATGAGCCTCCTATTTATAGTTTTTCGCAGCTGGCGCACTTTGGGACGGCCGTCTGGGTTGGGACGGCCGTCTGGACTGGGATGGCCGTCCCAAATGGCAAATTTACACAGAGCGGGACCCCCAGGGAAGCCGGGACGGCCGTCCCACTTAAATTGGGTTTGGGACGGCCGTCCCACATTCGGGACGCGCGTCCCAACTGTAAAATAGCAGTTGGGACGGCCGTCCCACTTCTGGGACCGTGGTCTCGGCCTGTTTTGTCCAGTTTTCGTGTTCTGGGACCCCGGGAAGCTTTCCTTTCCTTTTTCGGACATAGATTGATGCCGATGTGTGTCCGTTGAAGCTTTATCTTCATATAGGAAGTCTTCTTAGCCTTCATTAAGATGCCGGGCGAGCTTTGTCTTTGTGTAGGAAGTCTCTTTTGGCTTTTATTGTGTGAATGAGTGAACTCCGTCTTGTTGCAGGAGGTCCTTCTCGGTTTTGGGAAGCCGAATGAACTCCATCTTCGAGTGAAATTCCTCTAGCTTTTATTTTGAGAGGCCGGGCAAAATTAGGGGTCTACACTTATTTTCTTTTTCTTCTTCGGTCTTTTTATTTTTTCCTTTATTTTTGAGGACCTCTTCTTGTGTGTCCTTGGGGGAGTAGATCCTTCCACTTCTAGTTGTGCCCCCAATGCCGGCTATGTTTGTTATTTCTTCTTTTATCGGTGAAGATTCCCCATATCTCCACGGTACAACTTTATTTGACTCGTAGGGAAAAGGACGTGGCATAAATAGTCGCACTGGCGTCCTTGCCCCCTGTTCTTTACTCTTGAGGACCAACGGCTGAGGTTTATTTTCCTCTTGCGATGATCCGACTGTTGGGGTGAGCTTTATTAGGAGTGGCTTTCTCTCCATTCTTTTGAGTTGGAAGACGTGTTAGTTAATCATTCCTTTTTATTATCTTTATTTATTAAGCGTGAAGGAGGGGAAATTAAATATGCAAATGAATGCTTATGCATGCAAGTAGATAGTCATTGAACAAAAAGAGGATTTTATTTATTCAACAGAAGGTGTACATCCCCCTATTCTATACTGCGAAGCAACTTTTGGCAAAAGCAGAAAACTTTAAAGAAACCCACAGGAGGGTCTTGATTCCTCTGTAGTTCCCTCTCAGCTTCCCGGACATGACGAGCAAGTGCTTCGCTTTGTTTGTGGACTGCCTGGCTCATATCTTCACTGTACTGTTGAGCCTCTTTGATCTTCGCCTCTTGATGAACGACCAAGGCTTGTAGTTCATCGAGCTTTTCAACGGCTCGATCTTTCTCTTGAAGTACTTGGCCATACTGAGCTAGCCCTTCTTTTTCTTTGTGGCGTAGCTCAGAGAGACTTTTGGTGAGTCTCCTGTTGGCCTCTCGCTCTTGGCGGATGTCTAACTGAGCCTTGAGGAGCCCTTCTGACAACTCCTTGATCGTTTGAGCCTGCTTAGCTGATTCGGCTTTAAGGTGTGCCATTTTGGCGGTTATCTCTTGCAGTTGGCTATCCGGACTGGTTCTGGCAGTTTTGGATGTTCGGATAGCTTGTTCATTAGCGTCGGCACATTGGTCCTTGAGGCCCTCTATTTCATGATCCTTTTTCTTGCCTTGCCTTCGCAGACCATCAATCGTGAGGATAGATTCTTGCTCTTTTTCCTCAAGGGCCCTCATCTGGGCTCCCATGATCTCTATCCTCTGGGTGAAGGCGTCGATTTGAGTCTGCAACCCTTCATTTCTGGCGCTCGTAGTGGGTATGGTGGATGATTGAGCCACCCCTCTTCTATTTCTCCATGCCTCATAGTCACTGGTGATAGCCACCCAAGCTTTTCCTAGCTCTCTATCTCCCATGTAGACTGGCCTCTCCCATGCTTTTCTCACAGCTAGTGAGTTGGCGATGGTGCATGGGTCTCCAAAGAAGCACAGTCCTCCGAGCTCCCCTCGGGAAATGGTAGTTTGGGTCCTCATGAGCTGCCTCATAGCTACTTTAGGTGAGTAGGCTATGCAGCCCCTGAGTCCGATCAAGGGTACACTCGGATAGTCCCCACATCTGATGAGAATTGGGTCGGGTCGGAACCAAGGACAGACCCAGGATATACTGTTAGCGTCCTTGCGTTCCCACTCATCCCTCCATTCTGAGGTCAGACGACGCTGAAGGGGGATCTTGGAGAAACTTCTCAAAGGGTCGGGGAATATCCCCATGTGACTGGAGGCGTACAGGTGAGTGGCGCTCCACACAAATAGCAATGAAGAGCAGTAGCGGAGTATTTTGCCCTGCTTCTGGTGACATAATTCCACCGAGAGCAGGGTGTCGGCAAGAATTGCAGGCAGGGGACTTTTCGAATTCACGTCCCAGGCGAAGAAGGCGTCCATGACGGCCTGATCTATTGTGTCGAAATGGAAGGGGAACAAGACTGTTCCAAAAATTATGAGTGCCAGGGTTTTGTTGAAGGCAACCCACTCTGTCCGTTCAGCCAGGTAGGACAGGTGGTCTTCTAACATCGTTACTTTCCAACCCTGGGTGTTCCCCTTCTTTATCAGGGCACTCTGCTGGAATGGCAACTGGATAAGGGCAGCGACTGGTGCTGCAGGAGTATATGCTTCGTGGCGGACGTGGACCCCGGCTGATTTGGGCCACCTCAACATGGTATCATACTCCTCTAGGGTGGGCACCAAGTCGAACTGCAGAAACTCGAAACATCGCAGATTTGGGTTCCAATAGTGGATTAATGCCCTTAGGAACACCTGATCGACACATATCTTTAGGAGGTCTAAAATCCGTCCGTAGGATTTTTTGAAGTCGGCGCGGACCTCCGATGGCATTACTGTGCTTACCCGTTCCAACCTCTCGGTATGGAAACGGGAATGCCCACCTTCTTTGTCTCGCCTACTTGTCCCCTCCATTTCTAAAACCAAAATGCATTTTTGATGAAATGGATGCTTATTTGAATGTATGTGAGTGTTTATTTTCTATTTATCATGTTTTTCTACATGATGTTTGCGTATTTTTATTTTGGAAGAATAAACTATCTATATGAATGTTTTATAATATTTTTGGACCAGGTCTTATTTATGAACTTTGAAAAAAATGGATTTTTTTATTTTTATCTTTATTTGTTTATTTTATAGCCTTTTATCTCTTCTGTCGGAACTGCGTGGCTACTTAGCTTGTAAAGAACCTGAAACCAGGCTAGCTAAAAGGCAGACTGTCCGAGATAAAATATGGCTTTATGTGAAAGAATATTTAGCGTCCCTTATCTCTTCTGTCGGAACTGCGTGGCTACTTAGCTTACAAAGAACCTGAAACCAGGCTAGCTAAAAGGCAGACTGTCCGAGATAAGGGTGTTTATTTGCGAAAAATATTTTTTGGTTTTTGTTTTGTTGTTTGTTTATGCTATGCAACATACCAATGCAACAATCATATGCACACACAATTCGATCATCCACGAACAGGCGAGAATTCGTTTTTACGAGGTAGGGTTTTCCTGCAGAAAAGTGCATTGGCAAGGGTTGGTTCTAACTGTTCTCACCAGGCTAAGGCCCCCAAGGTGCCCCCATTATAGGGTCCCCACTCTCTAGCCGTCCGACCATGCTTAGCACTAAGGCCATAGTCAGTCTTGTTGCCAAAAGAGGAAGGTTATCACCTTGAGTGGTGGTTTCCGATCACACTGGTGGGCTCAAGGCCCTCAGTACAGCGAACCGTACCTGTCACCCACTCCCTATGGTTATCTCACTTGCCCCCGGGTATAGAGGGAACTGTTGTGTGCAAGGGATTGTGTGCAGTTTATATTTCAAGCAATTGCGTAAGTATAAACAAACAACAATTTATTAAAGCCAAACATTAAAACATGTTATAATACAAGTTAAGGGCAAAAGTGTTATTTTCTTGGTCTATTTATTTTTTTAAGCCGGCCCATCACTAAATGGGATCAACTCTCGAGGCTTCCCCAGCGGAGTCGCCATCTGTCGCCGCCGTCTCGCAAAAGAGAAGGTCGGTCGGAGCGACGCGATGGTTTTTTTTCGACCCTTTTGTTTTTCGCATTTTTTTATGTGTGGTTACAACGCCTTTAGGTTGTCCGATAACCGGGCTAACCTAGGGGCGAGGTTTTCGAAAGGTGTCCTTGGGTTGTCCGATAACCGGGCTAACCCAAGGACTTATTTATTTTGGGTTCTATGGAGTCGCCACCGATGTTTTTACCGGAAACATCGGAAAAGGTTTTTAAAAGGCGTTGGTTTTCGAAAACCAACTTTGGTCATTAGAACCAGAGTTGGGTAAGGGAGTTAGTTACGCGGTAAAGGAAGTATTAGTTCCTTTACTACGCCCCTTTCAGGTTCCCTATGATAGGCCAGCTTTTTATGTTAATAAATAAACCGGAAAATACTCTTTTGCCCTTTTTATTGTGCGGAATTTAAAATCCGTCGGTAAATTCATCTGTAAATTACCGACAGATTTACCGACAGATATATCCGTCGGTAAATTCATCTGTAAATTACAAACGAATTTATTGACGGATATATCCGTTGGTAACTAATTATTATTTTTCCGACGGATATATCCGTCGATAAAATCAAATTCCACAAATATTTTATATCCGTCGGTAATAATTATTTTCCATTGGATTTAAATCCGTCGGTAATACGCGATTTTCTTGTAGTGTATTAGGCCAATTATAAAATCAACTCCTTATGAATTATTAAATGGTAGAAAGCCTAATGTTGCTCATTTGAAAATATTTGGATGTAAATGTTTTGTGTTAAATAATGGAAAGGACAACTTAGGAAAATTTGACTCAAAAGCCGATGAGGGCATTTTCTTAGGTTATTCACTAACTAGCAAAGCATATAGAGTGTTTAATAGAAGTACTTTAAATGTTGAAGAATCTGTACATGTTACTTTTGATGAAATTGTAGACCTTGGGGGAAATCCTCTTGAGTCAAATAAAGAACTTGCAGGTGATGATGAGTACATAAGAGAGACTCTTGAAGAATTGTATTTGAATGAGAATGAGAATGAGCCTTCTCAACCAACTGAATTAGCAAAATGACAATCACAAAGAGGACTTTCAATGGACAATATTATTGGTGATATCTCAAAAGGGGTAAGAACTAGGAATATGACTAATTTCTCGTATGTTTGTAGCTTTTGTTTCACGAGATAAAACCCAAAAGTGTTGAAGAAGCGCTTAAAGATGACCAATGGTGCATAGCAATGCAAGAAGAACTTAATCAATTTGAAAGGAATCAAGTCTCGGGAATTAATCCTAAGAGAAGAATCACATCAAGTAATTGGAACAAAATGGGTATTTAGAAACAAACTGATGAAGATGGAAATATAACAAAGAATAAAGTCGGACTTGTTGCCAAATGTTACTTGTCAAGAGGAAGGTATTGATTATGATGAAACTTATGCTCTTGTTGCCAGGTTAGAGGCTATACGCCTACTTCTTGCTTATGCATCATTGATGAAATTTAAATTATATCAAATGGATGTTAAAAGTGCATTTTTGAATGGGTTTATTAAAGAAGAAGTATATGTGGAGCAACCCCCTGGATTTGAAGATTTTAGTTATCCTAATCATATTTTTAAATTGAAGAAAGCATTATATGGTTTGAAACAAGCTCCTAGGTCTTGGTATGAAAGATTAAGTAGCTTTCTAACTTCAAATGATTTTTCTAGAGGAAAAACTTATTCTACTTTGTTTATAAAGAAAGGAAAAGAACATATCTTATTAGTTCAAGTATATGTTGATGATATCATTTTTGGATCAACTGATAATTCTTTGTGTGTAGAATTTGCTAAGATAATGCAGGGAGAATTTGAAATGTCTATGATGGGAGAATTAACATTCTTACTTGGACTCAAATCAAACAACTTAAACATGACATTTTTATCTCTCAAACCAAATACTGCAAAGAGATTCTCAAGAAGTTTGGAATAGACACTTCAAAGGAAGCTAACACACCCATGGGAACTTCATGCTATTTAGACAAGGATGAATCATGTTTGGAAATTAATCAATCTATGTATCGAGGTATGATAGGTTCACTATTATACTTAACTGCAAGTAGACCTAATATTATGCATGTCGCCGCCGTCCCTTTCCGACGTCCTGGGGACGTCTCGAAACGTTTATGCGAGCGGTCGCGAAAAGATGGTTTAGACTCGCGTATTTGTTTTAAAATGTGTTCATTGCTTCCGAGGTGTTTGACAATTGAATTATCCTCTAATAAAAGCAAGGTTTTCGAAAAGGGGTTCTTATGGAGTCGCCACCAATATTTTGACCAGAAACATTGGAAAAGGAAAAACAAAGGCGTTGATTTTATAAAAAAAAACAACTTGGCCGTTATAACCGGAGTTGGGTAAGGGAGTTAGTTACGTGTGGGGAAGGTGTTAGCACCCCACAACGCCCCTTTCGGGTTCCCTATGACAGATCAATTCATTTAAAGAGAAGATTTCGAGAAATTACGCAATTACCCTATTTATTGTATAATATTGAAATGACTATCTACATAATTTTATATAAATAAAGCTAAATAAAGCAATAAAAGAGATATTAAAATGACTATCTACATGATTCTATTCTACATGACATAATAAAGCTAAATAAAACAATAAAACAATAAATAAAACAATAAAAGAGAAGGGAATTGAAAAGAACCTCCGTAGCAAGCTTTATATTGAGAATCTCGAACTGTGAGGATGCGTTTTGGCAACCCCTCTCTACACAGTCTCTCCTCACCAATACAAGATCGACTCCACTAAAAATTTAAAGAAGAATCGAATGTCGGAATATAATTCCTTAACCGATTGTTACCTATTTAAGGCAATCGGAAAGATCATTCGAGAAAGGGAGAGAAGTAGACAAGTGCTCTAAAGTGTTTCGAGCTCTCCGGAGTGTCTCGTGTTGTGAAAAAGTGGCAAATGAGCCTCCTATTTATAGTTTTTCGCAGCTGGCGCACTTTGGGACGGCCGTCCGGGTTGGGACGGCCGTCCGGACTCGGGACGGCCGTCCCAAATGGCAAATTTACACAGAACGGGACCCCCAGGGAAGCCGGGACGGCCGTCCCACTTAAACTGGGTTTGGGACGGCCGTCCCACGTTCGGGACGCGCGTCCCAACTGCTTAATTGCAGTTGGGACGGCCGTCCCACTTTTGGGACCGTGGTCCCGGCCTGTTTTGTCCAGTCTTCGCGTTTTGGGACCCCGGGAAGCTTTCCTTGCCGTTTTCGGACGTAGATTGATGCTGATGTGTGTCCGTTGAAGCTTTATCTTCATATAGGAAGTCTTCTTGGCCTTCATTAAGATGCCGGGCGAGCTTTGTCTTTGTGTAGGAAGTCTCTTTTGGCTTTTATTGTGTGAATGAATGAACTCCGTCTTTTGTTGTGGGAGGTCCTTCTCGTTTTGGGAAGCCGGATGAACTCCATCTTCGGGTGAAGTTCCTCTAGCTTTTATTTTGAGAGGCCGGGCAAAATTAGGGGTCTACAATGCATTTTGTTTGTGTGTGTGCTAGATTTCAAGCATGTCCAAAAGGTACTCATTTAACTGCAGTAAGAAGAATTTTAAAATATTTAAAAGGAACTATAGGTTTTGGCTTATGGTATCCATCCAAAGCTTCTTCTAGTTTAATAGGTTATTCTGATGCTGATTATGGTGAATGTAAAATAGATAGAAAGAGTACTAGTGGAACATGTCATTTGTTAGGATCATCATTAGTGTCTTGGAATTCTAAGAAACAAGCATGTGTTGCTTTATCCACTACTGAAGCTGAATATATTGATGCTGGTAATTGTAATGCTTAAATTTTGTGGATGAAACAACAATTAGAAGACTACAGTATCTTTCTAAGTGATATTCCATTGATGTGTGATAATACAAGTGCAATAAATCTTACTAAGAATCCAGTAATGCACTCTAGAACTAAACATATAGAGATTAAACATCACTTCTTAAGAGATCATATTAGCAAAGGAAACTGTAAAATTGAATATGTCGATACAAAGCATCAATTAGCAGATATTTTTACTAAGCCTCTTTCCAAGGATAGATTCTATGATCTTAGAAGAGACTTAGGAATATTAGAAATAGCTTAAACTCTGCTTAATTAATCAGTTTTTGCATGTTTGTAATGTTATAATCGATTATGTAGGGTATTAATAGATTATCATGTGTCTAAACCTCAAAAATTTGATGATCTCTCTGGAATAATTGATTATTTGAAGCAATAATCAATTATTTGCACCTACATGTCCAAAATCTGAAGTTACTCTCTGGAATAATCGATTATTTCAAGAAATAATCGATTAACTACTGATTTAATTGGTTAACAGGGTGATTTAATCGATTAAATGGGTTTGTTGTTGGTTTAATCGATTATTTCAAGTTTTAATCGATTAAACTGGGCAGTTTTTGTTAACTAGCCGTTTTCAATGGCTCTTTTGGCTCCACTTCTCTCCCAAGTGACCGTTTATGACCGTTGGACATGTTGTTTATATATAGGAAGCCTTCATTTCACTTCTCCCCACCTCAAAATCTTGAATCCAAGCATTCTAGCATCATTCAAGCCTTCTTGTCTTCTTCTAACCTCACTTGTCTTCCAAAACTCTCTTGTTTTTCTTCTAATCCTAAAATGACCTCATCTTCTTGTGCTAAAATTCCCACAAGAAGAAGATCTTCTCCTGCATCTCATTCCCGTTCTAATTCTATCGAAGGATGGATCTCAGATGATGAGGGCCGCTAGGAATTTCTCACCTTCTGGAAGGAAAGAGGTATCATTACTCCTAAATTCATTATTGGTGATCAATTCATCAATAGAGGATTCAATTTTCCAAATCTTCTTGAAATTCAAGGTGTCCTCCCTTTTATCCAAATGCAAGGTACATACTACCCTGATTTAGTTAGGGTATTTTATTCTCGTTTCAAATTTAGGGATCAAGTAGCCACTTCTCGTGTCAAGGGTGTAACTATCATCCTTGATGACGATATATGGGAAAACATTGCACATTTTCCTATAAGAGATGATGCTATTAACATTTTTGCGGAGTTAAACGATTTTGACATAATTATGGCTTACCGGTCTTTTCTCTGCAACCCCTCCATGGAGATTGGGCGTCTTCTTCTAGCCGACCCATTAAAGAAGGAGGAACGTCTGCTACTGCATCTACTTGTCTGGATTTTATGTCCCCGGGCAACCAACCATGCCCAATGCTCATCCATAGATCTTTGCATTATTCATGCAATCATGAATAATGAACCAATCGATTGGGGCAGCCTTGTCACAATGACCATGCTGAAGGCGAAGCGTCATCCTACTTTTAAAATTCCCTATGCTCTTCTTATCTCTCGCATTTTAGAGTACAAAGGAGTGAATGTTGAAGGGGAACAAAAGGTAAGAACCACTAACTTAAACCGAATGCTTGATAATACGCTAACTCAACTTCAAATGGTGCGAGTCAATAACATTTATGTTTACAAAGACGACGTTCCCAACATAGATGACAATGCTGAAGATTCTGACATATGATGAGTACCAACCCCCACCTGGTTTGAGTACCTTTTGTAAGACTCACTGATGAGTACAAACCCCCATCTGGTTTGATGAGTACCAACCCCCATCTGGTTTGAGTCCCCTTTTGTAAGACTCGCTGATGAGTACAAACCCCCATCTGGTTTGAGTTCTCTTTTGTAAGACTTGTCCTCAGGATGCCCCTCTGATGCGGTAGCTGACCCTGTGGTTGATGAGTATGAACCCCCATCTGGTTTGATGAGTACGAACCCCCATTTGTTTGAGTCCCCTTTTGTAATACTAGTCCTCAGGATGCTCCTTTGATGCAGTAGCTGACCTTGCAGTTGATGAGCATGAACCCCATCCGGTTTGATGAGTATCAACCCCATCTGGTTTGAGTCCCCTTTTGTAAGACTCATCCTTAGGATGCTCCTTTGATGCGGTAGCTGACCCTGTGGTTGATGAGTATGAACCCCCATCTGGTTTGAGTCCTTTCTTCGGACTAAACTGTGTGATAACGGCTTACTGATCTTGGTCACACACAAACTCCATGGGGAGTAGTTATGCTTGAAACTGTTTTTTTGACTTTTTCTGTGTAGTCATCCGATGTGGTGAAGATTCTTTAATTTTTGGGCTTTTCAGCTTGTTGATCGTTGGGGATTCTTTGATTTTCGGGCTTTTACAATAGGCATCCAACTTGTTGATCGCTGGTGATTCTTTGATTTTGGGATTTTTTTCGTAGCCATCCAGCTTGTTGATTGCTGGGGTTTTTTGATAATTTCCTTTGAGGTAGGCAAGAATTCACTGAGGATTTGTTGATTTTCATGATGCCTCTGAGTAGGCAGATGCTTCATTGGAAGTGAAGACTTTTGGTTGCACTGTTTTGCCTCTGAATAGGCTGATATTCCCTTTGGGGATGCTGACTCTTGCTTGCTAGGTCTTGCCTATGCATAGGCAAACGACTCTCTGGGGATATGAGTCTGAAGATTGCCTTTGTAGTAGGCTCATTGGGAATATATTTTTCTTTTTGGTGATCCACCAAGGAATTAGTTGACTTCCTGGAGATTTGATTTTGGTTGCCCTCTGGGGATAGATTCTTGGCTCTTTTATCGATGCTGATGGGAACTAGCTTTGTGAAACTCTTATTCCACTAGGGGAATGGAATTTTTGATTCCTTGGTTTGGTTGCTTTATTATTCCTTTTTTTTGTTTTTTTGATGTGACCCACTTGGGGGATTTATTGACCTTCCTTTATTATGGCCTTTTCTTTTGGGTATCCGCTGGGGATGAAGTGTTTTCTTTTCTTCTTCTTTTTGTTGAACCCTTGAGGGTACGGAGGTTTGACTCCTTGGCTGTTTGATGATGGGCTTTTGTGAAGCCTTTATTCTCCGTTGGGGAATGTTTGCGGAGATTTGGTTGAGTATGCTTGATGACTCATGTGGTGGCGATGCTGAGCCTTAATGAAAGTGATGAAGATCTTATTGAATCATTTAAAACAAAGATCTTGTTGATTTGATGAAGTCAAACTGAAGTCAAAGGCTGATGAAGTCAAAATGAAGTCAAAGGCTATTCTGTTGCAGTCAAAGGTCACTTAGATAAAAGGGTAGAGTGATTAGTGAGTCTGCATCTTTACTTAGGTATAATCATTCTTATCTCTCTGCTGCATGAGGTTTCTTCATTTAAAAAATTTTGCAAATGCCTTTAAAACGTGTTTAAACTGTTAAAAACAAAGTATTTTGTTAAAAGGTTTTTAAGTAATTATTTTAACTGATATTATATGAGCTTTATCAGTTAAAATGTTCATAACACTTTTGTAACAAGTTTTTAACTGATATGTTTTCGAAATAATCGATTGTTTTCATTAGAAGGGATTTTGAAAACCTTTTGCCAGTATTTTAACTGATGTAGAATTGAAATAATCGATTAAAATGACTTAAGTTGTTTTGAGAGTGTTCTGGCATAATTTTAATCGATACAAACTCGAAATAATCGATTAAAATAACTTGAAGTATTTTAAAATATGTTTTGTCAGTATTTTAATCGATACAAACTCGAAATAATCGATTAAAACAACTTGAAGTACTTTGAAAGATGTTTTGTCAGTATTTTAATCGATACAAATGCGAAATAATCGATTAAAACAACTAAGAGATTTTTTCAGAATGTTTTTGTCGCCGCCGTCTAAAAAAGAGGCAGTCGGAGCGACGCAATGGTTTCGACCCTTTTTGATTTTTCGCGTTTTTTATAGGTGGTTACAACGCCTTTAGGTTGTCCGATAACCGGGCTAACCTAGGGGCGAGGTTTTCGAAAGGGCGTCCTTGGGTTGTCCGATAACCGGGCTAACCCAAGGACTAATTTTGTAGGGTTCTGTGGAGTCGCCACCGATGTTTTTACCGGAAACATCGGAAAAGGGGTTTTTAAAAGGCGTTGGTTTTCGAAAACCAACTTTGGTCATTAGAACCAGAGTTGGGTAAGGGAGTTAGTTACGTGTAAAGGAAGTATTAGTTCCTTTACTACGCCCCTTTCGGGTTCCCTATGATAGGCCAACTTTTTTATTGATAAATAAACTGGAAAAATACGCTTTTGCCCTTTTTATTTCGCGGAATTTAAAATTATGACTACATGGCCCTAATCTATTGCATAATTTAAAAGTAAAGCAGTAAAAGTAGAGAGGGAGAGTTTAAACCTCCGAAGCAAGCTTTCTCTATTAATTTCTCAATAAATTGGGTGCATTTTGGCAGCCCTTCACTCTACAGCGCCGGAAAACCTCTCGGAACGCTCGAAAACTCACTCTAAAGACACTCAGAAGCTCCGGAAATGCGTCGGAGGGATTCTAGAGAGAGAAATCCTAGAGAGAAGGAGGAGAGAAAGCTGTGGTGTGTGGAAATGAGGGGGGGAGAGCCCCTATATATAGGTTTTCGCGCCTGACAGTGGTGAGACCACCGTTCTCGTCTGACAGGGTCGAGACCGCCGTCTCGCCAAACGAGACCGCCGTCTCGTCATGCCAAAGTGGCGAGATCGTCATCTCGCCAAACGAGACCGTCATCTCGTCATTCACAGGTGGCGAGACCGCCGTCTCGTTTGGTGAGACGGCGGTCTCGCCATTTGCGTGAGGCGAGACGACTGTCTCATCCCAAAAAGGCGAGAAAACTTATTTTTTGTGCAGAAAATCCCTCCTATCCTAATATGGAGCCTAATAGTCTCTCCTAGTGGCTTTTTAGGCTTCATCCATCTTCGAATAGGAGGTCTTTTACTCTTTATTTAGAGGCCGGGCAAGATTTGGGGTCTACAGCTGCCCCCCCTTTACCTGACTAGTCAGCTGTTGGCCTGTTGTGCCAGACAGACTGACAGGAAGGTAAAGGAGTTGACCCTCTTGCCCGGTTACCCTTCGGATGTCCCGTCTTGTGGCGGTTGATCTTCTGGGGAAAACTTGGTGTTCGTGCACTTCCAGGATACTACTTCTGACGTAGCCGATCCCTTTGGTTAACACGTGGTAAAACCTCAGGATACTCCTTCTGACGGTAGCTGATCCTTCGGTTGATGGGTATAAACCCCCCATCAGGCTGGTAGTTGCAGTCCGTTGTGTGGGACTGGATGGGTATGAACCCCCCATCAGGCTGGTACAGTCCGTTGTGTGGGACTGGATGGGTATGAACCCCCCATCAGGGTGGTACAGTTCGTTGTGTGGGACTGGATGGGTATGAACCCCCCATCAGGGTGGCACAGTCCGTTGTGTGGGACTTGATGGGTATGAACCCCCCATCAGGGTGGTAGTGCGACTTACTGATCCGGCTCGAGCGCAGATCAGGCGCAACGCGTGCGCAGGTTGATAGGTATAAACCCCCTATCAGGCTGGTACAGTCCGCTGTGTAGGACTGGTGGTAGTGGCGGCT
The DNA here is from genome assembly GCA_963425845.1 of Sphenostylis stenocarpa. Classification (NCBI taxonomy): domain Eukaryota; kingdom Viridiplantae; phylum Streptophyta; class Magnoliopsida; order Fabales; family Fabaceae; genus Sphenostylis; species Sphenostylis stenocarpa. Next base: position 54,363,130 of record OY731400.1, read on the forward strand.
TACTGTTCAGGTGGCCCATGCGTCGTTCAGGCACTCCTTGTGTGTTGGTTGATAGGTATAAACCCCCTATCAGGTTGGTACAGTCCGATGCGTAGGATTGGTGGTGGTGGCGGCTTACTGCTCGGGTAGCTCATGCGCCGTTCAGGCACTCCTTGTGTGCTGGTTGATAGGTATAAACCCCCTATCAGGTTGGTACAGTCCGATGCGTAGGACTGGTGGTGGTGGTGGCTTACTGCTCGGGTAGCTCATGCGCCGACTCCCTGGGGAGTGATTTCCGTGTTGGTAGATGTTCTTGGTCTTTTCTGAATGGTCATCCGGGTTGCGCCGGGGATTTGGTATTTCATCCAGCTTTGTTGGTTGCTGGGGATTCTTTGTTTTTGACTTTTGGTGGCGACTATCCGACTCTTGCTGGTTGGTCAGATGAGTCTTGTTTTCTGTTCGACTCTGATTTGGTAGTCAAAATTTTGTTGGTTGAGGTGAATTTTTGATGAGTGCCTCTTAGGTAGGCAGGAATCCTCTGGGGATTTATTGATCTTGGTGACGCCTCTTGAGTAGGCGGATATCCATTGAGTTTCTGGTAATGCCTCTGAGTAGGCAGATGCTTCAGTGGAAGTGAAGACTTTTGGTTGCATTTGTTTTGCCTCCGACTAGGCGAGATATTCCCTTATGGGGATGCTCGGCTCTTGTTTGTCGAGTCTTGCCTATGCATAGGTAAATGACATTCTGATGAATATGAAGTTTTGCCTTTGCAATAGGCTCACTGGGGATGATCTTTCTTTTTGATTGATCCACCGGGGAATTGGTTTCCTTCCCGGAGATCTAATTTTGATTTGCCCCCTGAGGGAGAAATGGAGTTTTTGACTCCTTGTTGGATGTTGTTGTTTTGAGCTGGCTTTGCCTATGCTCTTATTCCGCTGGGGATGATCAAGCCTTTCCGTTGGCTTTTTCTGGTGTACCTTCGTTTATTGGTGTAGAAGGTTAGAGTTATTTTCCTTGAAGCTCTTTATTCTGCTGTAATGGTTTTGATTTCGCCTTTTTTTCGCGATTTATCTCTTTTTTATCGCAATTTTGAAATTTGGCTTTTTTATGGGGATAATGCGTAAGCCTTTTTACTTTTTAGTCTCTTTTTATTACGCTGGCTTTTTCCCTTCTTTTTTGGGGGAGGTCCACTAGGGATGACATTTTATTTCTTTAGTGATCCACCAGGGAATTAGTTGACTTCTTGGGGATCTGATTTTTCTTTTCTAGGAATGGAGTCTTGGCTCCTTGATTGATGTTGATGCGAGCTATATTTGCGAAGCTCTTATTCCACTGGGGGATGGGAATTTCTGATTCCTTTTTTTTTGTAGAATTTTTGGAGATTCGGCCTTCTCTGTCATGGCCTTTTTGGACATTCGCTGGGGATGCAAGGGTTTTTTTTCTCTTCTTTTCTCTTCTTTCTTTTTGTTGAGACCTTGATGGTATGGGGATTGGACTCTTTTGATTGTTGATGATGATGGGCTCTTGAAGCCTTTATTCTCCATTGGGGAGTGTGGAGGAGACTTTGGGTGAGTGTGCTTGATGACTCATGTGGTGGTAATGCTGAGCCATGAGGAGTGTTTTTGTTTTGCCTTCGGAGTAGGAAGGGATCCTCTTGGGGATGAGTAAGCCTTTCCGTCGGCTTTTCTTTTATGATGTCCCTCTTTTATTGGGTGATGATTGGAGCTTTGGCTTCTAGAACCTTCTTATGACAACTCGCTCTTCTTTCTTGAGGGAGAGCAATGTTTGGAGACTTATTACTTTCTTGTGCCTTCTTTTCTGGGTAGAAGGATGCTAGCTGGAGCTCTTGATTTTCAGAAGTTCTTATTCTGCTGAGTCGCTTGATTGACGACTTGCTCCGTTTTCTTGAGGGCATTATTTGGAGGCTCAGTCTCAGTGATCCTGTTTTCAATCACAAACATGGAGCTAGTCTCCTTATATGCATGAATGCTTTTCATTCTGAAGTAATTTCTTTTATTTTTGACAAAGTCATTTTGTGCGACTACTTGTGTGTGGATGCCCGAAATGCAATCTATTCTTTTTGATTGATGCATCTGGAAAAGTGACTGGCATTCTCCTGCTGGAATTTTCATGATTATGATGAAGGGCCCCTTTCTTTTATTCATTTTTTAGTTTAGCCCTAACTTTTACCTAGACCGCCCTTTTGGGGTTTTCGATCTAGCGGGTTGCCTTACTTTTTTCCTAGGATATCTTAGCGGGCTTTTTCCTTTTTTATGAATGCCCTAACTTTTGCCTAGACCGCCCTTTGCGGGTTTTCGATCTAGCAGGCTACCCTAACTTTTGCCTAAGAATCTCCTAGCAGGCATTATTCTTTTTATTGTCATTTTTTCCTTCTCTTCTTTTTTGAGAGATAGGAGCCTATCATATGCATGCAATGTTTGCGATATGCATCCTATAATACTATTTCAATTAATTTTTCAAAAGGATTAACCAATGTGCTTTTACTTCTGATGAGCTTCTGGCGTTATGTGCTTTCGTCGACAGGGATAGGCTGTACCAATTTTGCCGTCTCGATTTTTTCATGACCGAAGAATGATTGTGTTGATTTCAGAGCGACTTGCCATGTCAGTGCGCCCCTCCCTTTCCTTGGGGATGTCAATCCTCCTATTGATTACTATCTCCACATTTCCCTACTAATTACTAGAATGTTGTAGTAAGGGTCAAGAGAAGAGAAAGAAGATGATATGTAATTCAAAGGCTTGTGTTTTAGAATTGTTTTATTTTGACAAAATTGGTTTTTGTAAGCACGGCTAGCCAAGGTTGGTTAGAGTGTTTAGGCTAGTTTAGACAAACATTTTGTTTATGGAGTGGCATCTTGTTCTATGGCGCTTGCTATGACTGATTGACTTCCCTAGTCCGCCCTTTGGGTTTTCAGTCTAGGATGTTGTGTTTTGTTTTGTCCTAACTTTTGTCTAGGTTTCTTTTTTTTTTTTTTTAGCTTAGGGAAACCTAGCGGACTTTTCTTTGTAACCCTAACTTTTTCCTAGGCTACCCTTTATGGTTGTTCGGGTTTCCTAGCGGATTTACCCTAACTTTTGCGTAGCCCCCTTAATGAGTTTCCTACCGGGTACCTTGCCCTTTTTTTTTTGGCCTTTAGCTTTTATGGGCTTCTTTTGATTTTTGTTTTCTTTTTGCACAACATTGGCGAAACACGGTTTTATTTATGACGAGGTAAAACTTTATTTTGTGCTTCTAGTCAATCAGTGGTGATGGATTTGACTTTTATTTTGGTCAATGGCGCATTTTGATTACTTTGACGCACTTTTGAAAATGTTTGCTTAAACATGGTTATTAATGAGGTTTAGACATTAATAGCGAGAAGAGAAGCAGATAGTAAGAATGACATTCTTTGTAATTAATAGGGAGATGTGTGCCCTACAATGCTTGGGGGTCGGGCTAGCCCCGAGGAGTAATCTCTAATAGTCATTGGATTTACAAACCCTAAGAATCAGAAGGAGAACACCTAATGACTAAAGTCGCTTTTGACGCTTGAACCCCTCTGTTTGGGAAAATCTTATTCAAGGTACAGAGGGGAGACTTCCCTTTTCTCCATGTAGCTTGATCCTTTATAGGGTAATGCTTTAAAGGATTGTCTTTAAAATCTGGTGGCTCCCTTATTCCTCAAGAGTTTCTAATGAGCCCTTGGTTTGGGAGATATCCATCATGTGGGTCACCTTTATATTGTTGGGGAAGTCTTTTCATATTGGCAAAAGATATTTCAAAGGTCCTTTTCAGTCACATCCATTCAAGGTAGGGCAGACGATTCGCTGATCTGAATGTCATCTTTAGCTCGAACCATGACCAGCTTGTCGCCTACCGTGAGTTTATCTCTTTGGCGGAGCGTTGAGAGAACTGCTTTAGCGTCGTGAATCCAAAGTCTACTCAGTTTCCTCTTTGGATTATGTTTTTCTTCGGTCTTTTTATTTTTTCTTTATTTGTAGGAGCGTCATCTTACAACTCCTTGGGGGAATAGATTCTTCTATTTCTAATTTTGCCCCCAATGCCAGCTATGCTGGAGATATCCTTGTTAATGGGTGGTGTTTTTGCGCATCTCAATGGTACAACTTTATTTGGTTCGAGACATAAATAAATGTAACGGCATTCTTGCCCCCTCTTCCTTATTAACTTAGATGACCAACGGTTGAGGCTTATTATCCTTCTTAGGCAGATCAACCGTTGGAGATAACTTGACGACAAAAGGTTTGCTCTTCACCCTACTTCGATTCGTGGAAAGCACATCGACTAATCCTTTCTTTTTATTATCTTATTATTATTAAAGTGAGATTGAATGCAATTTATGAATGCAATAGACATTTGAAGAGATGATGAAAACAAACAATTTTATTTATTTCATCCAAACAGTGTACATTCCTCAATGCAATGTTTCGAAGTACATTTTTTTTGAAAGCGGAGAAGCCTAAATGAACCCATAGGCGGGTAAATATTTCTATTTATTTTCTTTTTTGACTTCGCGTGCGTGGCATGCGAATGCCCTAATCCTCTTTTCATGGTATTGAGGAATGTCCACTTCTTCGATTGTCTATTATTAGATGCATGTTATGAGGATGAAGTTTGGTGGATGCATGTATGCAAGTGTTTGTTTTTTCCTAAACATTATCATGTTTTATTTTCTAACATGATGTATGATAGTGTTTGGGATTTTTGTGTTTTTTTTTTATGCGGATGAGGGCATGAAGAATACTAGCCGCTTTCTAGAATGCAAAATTTTTTTTTATCGTTTAAAAGGAATGATTTATGAGATGGATATTCCCTAAGATAATGGCTTAGGTATCCTCCTTAAAGCTTATGCTTTGCGGGGTATCATACCCACCTTGGTATAATGGTTCCTTCCCCATCACAGACTTGAGAAGTATAATGGGGGTCATCATCACACCTTAGTACACTTGTCCCTTCCTTGTCGCAAAGGTCACAAATGTGCTCGGGGCCTCTTTCGCCATTGTCTTAGGGATATCTAGTGCTCCCTAGAATGAATGTATTTATGCATGCACCAGTACAAAAGGGCGGTAGATGTTCAAAGTGGAATAACTTTTGACTGGGATGTCGGATTTGGATGCACAGCATATCAAAACGAAGAGAAAAAGGTGAAGAATCAAGCTACAAATGACCGTAGGGGATTTGGCCCAGTAATTTTCCCAATAAACGCCTCTAAGACCCATTTTTTAGGGATTTATTAAAATGATGCATATGCATACTTTCCTTATGCATTTATTTTCTCTCTTGGTTTTTCACTTATGATGTGATGTAATATGAAGGATACGACTTTGTCAAAATTATTTTTATAAATGTTTTGATTTTGTTGGATTTATTTATGTATTTTTTTTATATAGCCTTTTATCTCTTCTATCGGACTGCGTGGCTACTTAGCTTACAAAGAACCTGAAACCAGGCTAGCTAAAAGGCAGACTGTCCGAGATAAAAATATGGCTTTATGCGAAAGGGTTATTTAGCGTCCCTTATCTCTTCTGTCGGAACTGCGTGGCTACTTAGCTTACAAAGAACCTGAAACCAGGCTAGCTAAAAGGCAGACTGTCCGAGATAAGGGTGTTTATTGCAAAAATATTTTTGTGATTTTTGTTCTGTTGTTTGTTTATGCTATGCAATCAAATGCAACAAACAAATGCACACACAATTCGATCATCCACGAACAGGCGAGAATTCATTTTTAATCACAAGGTAGGGTTTTCCTACAGAAAAGTGCATTGGCAAGGGTTGGTTCTAACTGTTCTCACCAGGCTAAGGCCCCCAAGGTGCCCCCATTATAGGGTCCCCACTCTCCAGCCTTCCGACCATGCTTAGCACTAAGGTCGTAGTCGGTCTTGTTGCCAAAAGAGAAAGGTTATCACCTTGAGTGGTGGTTTCCGATCACACTAGTGGGCTCAAGGCCCTCACTACAGCGAACCGTACCTGCCACCCACTCCCTATGGATTTCTCACTTGCCCCCGGGTATAGAGGGAACTGTAGTGTGCAAGGGTTTGTGTACAGTTTGTATTTCAAACAATTGCGTAAGTATAAACAAGCAACAGTTATTAAAGCCAAACCGTAAAACATGTTATAATACAAGTTAAGGGCAAAAGCGTTATTTTCTTGGTTTATTTATTTTTAAGCCGGCCCATCACTAAATAGGATCAAATCTCGAGGCTTCCCCAGTGGAGTCGCCATCTTTCGCCGCCGTCTAAAAAAGAGGCGGTCGGAGCGACGCAATGGTTTCGACCCTTTTTTATTTTTCGCGTTTTTTATAGGTGGTTACAACGCCTTTAGGTTGTCCGATAACCGGGCTAACCTAGGGGCGAGGTTTTCGAAAGGGCGTCCTTGGGTTGTCCGATAACCGGGCTAACCCAAGGACTAATTTTGTAGGGTTCTGTGGAGTCGCCACAGATGTTTTTACCGGAAACATCGGAAAAGGGGTTTTTAAAAGGCGTTGGTTTTCGAAAACCAACTTTGGTCATTAGAACCAGAGTTGGGTAAGGGAGTTAGTTACGTGTAAAGGAAGTATTAGTTCCTTTACTACACCCCTTTCGGGTACCCTATGATAGGCCAGCTTTTTTATTGATAAATAAACCGGAAAAATACGCTTTTGCCCTTTTTATTTCGCAGAATTTAAAATTATGACTACATGGCCCTAATCTATTGCATAATTTAAAAGTAAAGCAGTAAAAGTAGAGAGGGAGAGTTTAAACCTCCGAAGCAAGCTTTCTCTATTAATTTCTCAATAAATTGGGTGCGTTTTGGCAGCCCTTCACTCTATAGCGCCGGAAAACCTCTCGGAACGCTCGAAAACTCACTCTAAAGACACTCAGAAGCTCCGGAAATGCGTCGGAGGGATTCTAGAGAAAGAAATCCTAGAGAGAAGGAGGAGAGAAAGCTATGGTGTGTGGAAATGAGGGGGGAGAGCCCCTATTTATAGGTTTTTGCGCCTGACAGTGGCGAGACCGCCGTCTCGTCATGCCAAAGTGGCGAGACCGCCGTCTCGCCAAACGAGACCGTCGCCTCGTCATTCGCAGGTGGCGAGACCGCCGTCTCGTTTGGTGAGACGGCGGTCTCGCCATTTGCATGAGGCGAGACGGCGGTCTCGTCCTAAAAAGGCGAGAAAACTTATTTTTTGTGCAGAAAATCCCTCCTATCCTAATATGGAGCCTAATAGTCTCTCCTAGTGGCTTTTTAGGCTTCATCCATCTTCGAATAGGAGGTTTTTTACTCTTTATTTAGAGGCGGGGCAAGATTTGGGGTCTACAGTTTTAATCGATTAAAACAAGTATGTTATCAGTTAAAATAACTTAGAAAGTTTTATGAAATCTTTTGGCAGAATTCTAGTCGATTAAAATGCGTTTCAATCGATTAAAATAACTAAGAGGATTTTTCCAAAGTATTTTAATCGATTAAAAACAGATTGTTATCAGTTAAAATCACTTAGAAAGTTTTATGAAAACTCTTGGCAGTATTTTAATCGATTAAAAGGCGAAATAATCGATTAAAACAATTTGAAGGATTTTTTACAAAGTGTTTTAATTGATATAAACGGTGCCGTATCAGTTAAAACAAATATGGAAAATGATCAAGAACATTTTAACAGATTAAAAGAAGTTTTAATAGATTAAAACAAGACTTTTAACAGATTAAAAGATTATTTTAACAGATTAATTAAACCAGTAGTTTGGAAAATCTTCTATATAAACAGAATTGCTTGAATATTTTAATATACATCTTTTGGCAATCAATCAAGCAATCATAAGTACTACTTTCAAGAGAGAATCGCACATGTTTTGTGAAGTTCTTCGAAGTTCTTTCTTGAGGCAATTTTTGCATTCTTTTGGTGAAGAAACTTATTCTGCAGAGCTGCATAAACCTGGTTTGGGTGTTCTAGTTTCTTCTCTTTGTTTCTTTACTTTTATTTTTTGTATTGTGGGTGCCTGGAAGTGTGGGCACTGGTTTCTGTGGCTGGAATTTGGCTACAAGATTGTTCAAGAACTGGAAATTGGTTCTTGGTGAACGTTTAGGTGCAATGACTGTAATTTTGGTTCTTGTGGTAGATTGAGTGTGTGATTGAAGTTGTAATCTGTAAAACGTTCAATCTAGTGGAACTCAACTGGAATTTGGCTGGGAACTGGACGTAGCCCTAGGATTGGGTGAACCAGTATAAATCTTGGTTGTATCTTTCTAAACCTTTCTCTTTTTAATTCTGTTGCTGCCTTTATTCTGTTTGATTGTTTTGTTTGATTCAAGAATTGATCAGAACTCTTAATCTTTGAAATAGATAATTTGTAAATTGTGAAAATCTTTCAGAGATCAATTCACCCCCCCCCCCTCTTGATCTCAGCCTACTTTTTTTAACAATTGGTATCAGAGCAAGGGTCTTGAAAAATACTCAAAACTTTCGGTCCAAATCTTTCATGGCTAAAAACAAATTACCTTTTTCTGAGGGGGCTTCTATTAATAGACCTCCACTGTTTTGTGGTACAGATTATCCATTTTGGAAAATTAGGATGAAGATCTTTATTGAATCCATTGATAGGAATGTTTGGGATGTAATTGTCAATGGCCCATTAATTACAGAAAAAGAATGGTCTAGTCTAAGTGATGAAGAAAAGAAAAAAGTTCAAAGTGATTGTACTTGCTAAAAACATAATTACTTCGCACTAAACATGGATGAGTTTTTTAGGGTCTCTCAATGCAAATCTGCCAAGGAAATGTGGGAAGTTCTTGAGGTTACTCATGAGGGAACAACTGATGTTAAGAGAGCCAGAAAGCATACTCTCATAAGAGAATATGAGTTGTTTAAAATGCAAAATGGAGAAAGTATTGCAGATGTGCAAAAGCGCTTCACTCACATCATCAATCATTTAATGGGCTTAGGTAAAACTTTTGATAAAGAGGAATTAAATATAAAAGTTTTAAAATGTCTTGACAGGTCATGGCAGCCCAAGGTCACAATAATTTCAGAGTCAAAAGACTTATCCGTCATGACAACAACCTCCTATTTGGAAAACTCAGAGAACATGAAATGGAAATTAAAAGATTCAATGAACAAGAAATATCTGAAAAGAAAGGTAGAAGCATAACACTCAAAGTTGAAGAAAGAGCTCAAGAATCAGAGGAGGAAAGTGAAAATCTTGGACTGCTTATCAGAAAGTTCAACAAGTTTCTCAAGAAAAAGATTCAAGATAAAGAAAAACACAAAAGGTATGAAAAGAAATCTGATTCTTTTAACTATAAATGTTATGGTTGTGGTAAGCAGGGTCATGTAAGAATGGAGTGCCCAGAAAAGAACAAATACAATGATAAGAAAGAAGAAAAGATCAAAAGAAGAGCATATGTAGCATGGGATGACAATGATACTTCATCAACAGAAAATTCCGATAATGAAGAAGCTAACTTGTGTCTAATGGCTAATCAGAATTATCAAACCAGCAGTGTAAGTTCTAACTCTTCTTCTAATTTGGTGAATTACAATTCATTACAAGAGGCATTTAATGAAATGCATGAAGAAACCAAGAAACTTCAAAAAGAAAATGATAGGCTAAAAGGCATGAATAATTGGTTAGTAAATAGAGTTGATTCTCTTGAAAAGAAAATTCTTAAAGATGAAACTGATCTTGATTTCTTAAAATTAATCCATGATAATTCTGATTGTGTATGTAATAAACCATGTAATAATTGTGCAGAATTACAAAAGAAGATTGATTTTTTATCACAAACTGTTTCAAAGTTTACACAAGGTCAAGCTAATCTTGATGTTCTTCTTGGGTCACAAAAACTTTTTTTTGACAAATCTGGCATTGGATTTACATCTAGCAAGAAATTCAGAAAAACAAATGTAAACAAGAAATCATACTCATAATCTGTTATTAAATGCTTTTACTGTATGAAAAGAGGTCATTCTGTAAAATTTTGTAGAATCAAGAAGTTTGCTATTCCTAGAGGTAGAATGAAGTGGATTCCCAAGAATTCATTTCAAATAACCTGATTGGACCTAATGATTATAAAAAGGGTACCAGAAATATGTTAAATCTCTTTTGCAGGAACAAAATCTGGAAGTCCCTTGGTATCAAATAAGCAAATTTCGATTCTGGATTCATGAACTCAATATTTTAATTGATATAAAACAGTTTTAATCGATTAAATTCACTTACAGAGAATACCAGAAAAGTTGTTTGTATAGTTTTAATCGATTAAAATATGAATTAATCGATTAAAATGTTCTCAGCAATTTTAGTTTAGCTGTTTTAATCGATTAAAAAGGAATTATATCAGTTAAAACCACTAAGAGGTCAAATTTAATTGATTCTTCTTCGTTTTAATCGATTAAAATTTTGTTATCATTTTATTAAATTCTTCCAGTGCAGAAATAATCGATTCTTTTATGTATTAATCGATTATTTCACTGTTGCATTTTCAAACCTAATATTAAAGATCAAATTAATAGGTTAATTTGTTGATTAATTTGTTCCTGAAAATTATTTTAACTACAGTCAATTGAAAATTGCTCAGCTAATTAAGGTAAAATTTTCAAGTTTTTGTGTTAATCAAAATCTGCATAATGCATTTACTGTATCCTTTGACCAAGTCAAACACTTATCTAAGAACACTTTAGCTGATGTACCCACTGTCCAGAAACCTGTGCTTCTGCCTTCAGTCAAGGGGACATGTGCAATGTCGCCGCTGTCAAAACGAGGCGGTCGGAGCGACGCGATGGTTTCGACTTTCCATTTTTCGCGTTTTTATTGGTGTGGTTACAACGCCTTTAGGTTGTCCGATAACCGGGCTGAACCTAGAGGCGAGGTTTTCGAAAGGGTGCTCTTGGATTGTCCGATAACCGGGCTAATCCAAGAGCTAGTTTTGAAGGGTTCTCTGGAATCGCCACCGATGTTTTTACCGGAAACATCGGAAAAGGGATTTTTAAAAGGCGTTGGTTTTCGAAAAACCAACTTTGGTCATTATAACCAGAGTTGGGTAAGGGAGTTAGTTACACATAAAGGATGTGTTAGTTCCTTTACGACGCCCCTTTCGGGTTCCCTATGATAGGCCAACTATTTAAAAATGATTAAACCATTGAAAATACGCTTTTACCCTTTTATTTGCGGAATTTAAAGATTATGACTACATGGCCCTAGTATCTATCACATCATTTAAATAAAGCGATAAAAGGTAAAGGAAGAAAGTAGAAACCTTCGGAGCAAGCTTTCTATTAATTCTTTTTGAAAATAGGGTGCTTTGTGGCAGCCCTTCACTCTACACAACGTCGGAAACCTCTCGAAACGCTCAGAAAACACTCTTAGAAACACTCAGAAACTCCGAAAATGCTTCGGAGGGATTCTAGAGAGAGAATTTGAAGAGATTTCTAGAGAGAAGGAGGAAGAACTGTGTGGAATGAGGGGAATGGGGGCCCTATTTATAGGGATTTGCGCCTGTCAGGTCGAGACGACAGTCTCGTCTGACAAGGTCGAGACGGCGATCTCGCCTTGTGGGAATGGCGAGACGGCGGTCTCACCGTTCGCGAGTGGCGAGACGGCCGTCTCGCCATTTGCGTAAGGCGAGATGGCGGTCCCGAATCTGGGATGGCGGTCTCGACCTTAAAAGGTGAAAATCCTTATTTTGGTGCCAAAAATCCCTCCTATCCTAGTATGGGGCCTAATAGTCTCTCCTAGTGGCTTCTTAGGCTTCATCCATCTTCAAAAAGGAGGTCTTCTAGTCTTTATTATGAGGCCGGGCAAGATTTGGGGTCTACAGCTGCCCCCCCCTTTACCCGACAAGTCGACTGTTGACCTGTTGTGCCGAGGAGATCGACTGGAGGGTAAAGGAGTTGACCCTCTTGCCCGACTGGTCCTTCAGATGCTCCGTCTTTGTGGCGGTTGATCTTCTGGAGAAAAAGTGTGTGGTGCGCCTCTGGGATGCTCCTTCTTGCGGAAGCCGATCCCTTATCTGGTTTGACGAGTATGAACCCTCGCTCGGTTTGACGAGTATGAACCCTCGCCCGGTGAGCCCCCTTTTGTAAGGCCCGATGAGTATACACCCCTGTCGCCGCCGTCCCTTTCCGACGTCCTGGGGACGTCTCGAAACGTTTATGCGAGCGGTCGCGAAAATATGGTTTAGACTCGCGTTTTTTGTTTTAAAATGTGTTCATTGCTTCCGAGGTGTCCGACAATTGAATTATCCTCTAATAAAAGCAAGGTTTTCGAAAAGGGGTTCTTATGGAGTCGCCACCAATATTTTGACCAGAAACATTGGAAAAGGAAAAAAGAAAGAAAGGCGTTGATTTTATAAAATAAACAACTTGGCCGTTATAACCAGAGTTGGGTAAGGGAGTTAGTTACGTGTAGGGAAGGTGTTAGCACCCCACAACGCCCCTTTCGGGTTCCCTATGACAGATCAATTCATTTAAAGAGAAGATTTCGAGAAATTACGTGATTACCCTATTTTATTGCATAATATTGAAATGACTATTTACATAATTTTATATAAATAAAGCTAAATAAAGCGATAAAAGAGATATTAAAATGACTATCTACATGATTCTATTCTACATGACATAATAAAGCTAAATAAAACAATAAATAAAACAATAAAAGAGAAGGGAATTGAAAAGAACCTCCGTAGCAAGCTTTATATTGAGAATCTCGAACTGTGAGGATGCGTTTTGGCAACCCCTCTCTCTACACAGTCTCTCCTCACCAATACAAGATCGACTCCACTAAAAATTTAAAGAAGAATCGAATGTCAGAATATAATTCCTTAACCGATTGTTACCTATTTAAGGCAATCGGAAAGATCATTCGAGAAAGGGAGAGAAGTAGACAAGTGCTCTAAAGTGTTTCAGAGCTCTCTGGAGTGTCTGTGGTGTGAAAAAGTGGCAAATGAGCCTCCTATTTATAGTTTTTCGCAGCTGGCGCACTTTGGGACGGTCGTCTGGGTTGGGACGGCCGTCTGGACTGGGATGGCCGTCCCAAATGGCAAATTTACACAGAGCGGGACCCCCAGGGAAGCCGGGATGGCCGTCCCACTTAAATTGGGTTTGGGACGGCCGTCCCACATTTGGGACGCGCGTCCCAACTGTAAAATAGCAGTTAGGACGGCCGTCCCACTTCTGGGACCGTGGTCTCGACCTGTTTTGTCCAGTTTTCGTGTTCTGGGACCCCGAGAAGCTTTCCTTTCCTTTTTTGGACATAGATTGATGCCGATGTGTGTCCGTTGAAGCTTTATCTTCATATAGGAAGTCTTCTTGGCCTTCATTAAGATGCCGGGCGAGCTTTGTCTTTGTGTAGGAAGTCTCTTTTGGCTTTTATTGTGTGAATGAGTGAACTCCGTCTTGTTGCAGGAGGTCCTTCTCGGTTTTGGGAAGCCGAATGAACTCCATCTTCGAGTGAAATTCCTCTAGCTTTTATTTTGAGAGGCCGGGCAAAATTAGGGGTCTACAGCTGCCCCCCCTTCGCCTGCCTAACTAATTCGTCGGTTTTGATATGCCGACAAAATTAGTTGGTAGGGGAAGGAGTTAACCCTTTTGCCCGGTTATCCTTCGGATGCTGCTCCTTGTTGATCCTCCGGATGATAAATATTTTGGTAGGTACCAACCCCTATCTGGTTTGAGCCTCCTTTTATAAGGCTCTGATGAGTACTTACCCTCACCCGGTACGAGTCTGTATTTTACTGGACTTTAGTGAGTACCTACCCCCACTTGGTATGAACCTTGTTCTGCAAGGCTCTGATGGGTACCTACCCCCACCAGGTCCGAATCCCGTTCTGCAAGATTCTGATGGGTACCTACCCCCACCTGGTCCGAACCCTGTTCTGCAAGGCTCTGATGGGTACCTACCCCCACCTGGTCCGAATCCCGTTCTGCAAGATTCTGATGGGTACCTACCCCCACTTGGTCCGAACCCCGTTCTGCAAGATTCTGATGGGTATCTACCCCCACCTGGTCCGAACCCCGTTCTGCAAGGCTCTGATGGGTACCTACCCCCACCTGGTCCGAATCCCGTTCTGCAAGATTCTGATGGGTACCTACCCCCACCTGGTCCGAACCCCGTTCTGCAAGGCTCGATGGGTACCTACCCCCACTTGGTCCGAACCCCGTTCTGCAAGGCTCCGATGGGTACCTACCCCCACTTGGTATGAATCTCGTTCCGCAAGATTCCGATGGGTACCTACCCCCACCTAGTCCGAACCCCGTTCTGCAAGGCTCGATGGGTACCTACCCCCACCTGGTCCGAATCTCGTTCCGCAAGATTCCGATGGGTACCTACCCCCACCCGGTCCGAACCTCGTTCTGCAAGGCTCCGATGGGTACCTACCCCCACCTGGTCCGAATCCCGCTCCGCAAGATTCCGATGGGTACCTACCCCCATCCGGTCCGAATCCCGCTCCGCAAGATTCCGATGGGTACCTACCCCCACCCGGTCCGAACCCCGTTCTGCAAGGCTCTGATGGGTACCTACCCCCACCTGGTCCGAATCCCGTTCTGCAAGATTCTGATGGGTACCTACCCCCACCTGGTCCGAACCCCGTTCTGCAAGGCTCTGATGGGTACCTACCCCCACCTGGTCCGAATCCCGTTCTGCAAGATTCTGATGGGTACCTACCCCCACCTGGTCCGAACCCCTTTCTGCAAGGTTCTCAGGATGCACTTTTTGGTAGTTAATCCTGTGATTATCTGTTTTTGGAGATGTGTTGGCGGCTTATTGTTTCTGTTCATGCGCCTATTCCGTAGGGAATATTTGTTTTTGACTTTTCTGTTAGTCGTCATCCGGTTTTACCAGGGATTTTTGTTGTTTTTGGCTTTTTAGCCATCCGGTCTTGGCCGGGGATTCTTTGTTCTTGGCTTTTTTCTTTTTAGCCATCCGGCTTTGCCGGGGATTCTTGTTGATTGCCTCTTTTCAGGCGGGAATCCTCTGGGGATTTTTGAATTCTCTTCTTGATTGTGCCTCTTGATTAGGCGAAGATCCACTTGGGGATTTTGTTGTGCTTCTTGATTAGGCGGGAATCTACTGGGGATTCTTTGATTTTTTAATTGTGCCTCTTGATTAGGCGGGTGCTTCAATAGTGACGAAGGCTTTCCTCTGGATAGGTTGATGTTCTACTTGAGGATATTTGTTCTTGATAATACCTCTGAGTAGGTGGATGCTTTTTTGAAAGCTTTGTGCTTGTATTGCCTCTTGCATAGGTTGATTTCCCGTTTCTCGGGGATATCGGCTCTTTGCTTGTTTCTGAGTGAGCCTAGGCATTCTTGGGAGTGAAGGTTTTGCCTTTCAGTGGGGATATTCATATTAGGTGCTTAACTCCCTGTGGATTTGTAATTTGCCTTTGCGAATAGGCTTACTGGGGAAGAAATTTTTCTTTTTGGTGATCCACCAGGGGGATTTTATTGGCTTCCTGTGGATGGAAATTTCTTTCGTCTTTTTCATGCAGTGGCCTTTGTTAGAGGATGAAAGGCTCTTCTCTTCTTTCTTTTTGTTGCCCCCCAGTGATGTGGGGATTTCGACTCTGTTTTTTTTTTTTTATGGACTCTTATGTAGTCCTTGTTCTCCATTGGGGGATGCAACGGAGACTCTTGCATGAGTGTGCTTGATGACTCTTGCGGTGATGATGTTGAGTCATGGAGTAATTTTTCTTTTGCCTTCGGAGTAGGCAAGGATCCGCTTGGGGATTATCAAGCTTTTCCGTTGGCTTTTTCCGTTTTTGATGTACCTTCTTTTATTGGTGTAGAAGGTTGATGGTTGGAGCTAATTTTGCTGAAGAAGTTCAGATTTCGCCTTTCTCCATCGCGGTTTAGTTTTCATCGCGAGCTGTTTTGAAATCTGGCTTTTTAGTAAATCATGTGTGCCTTTTATTTTATACACATGGGCTTTTTGACTGCAAAGTGTAAAACAGAAATAACGATTTTTATTTATTACTGCTTTTTGTTTGGGTACATTCAAGCTTCTTTTTTTTTTTTGGAATACTAAAAAAACTATAGAAAGACTCTTCCTAATCATCCGCCTCTGGACTGGAGTGGGCGGATGGTACTAGTGAAGGGAAGCGGCGGAGTAGGCGACGTTGGAACCTCGCCTGGGTCTGGACCAGGCTTTCTATCTGGCGGTCCGTCCTGTCTTGCCTGACAGTCAGCTGGCTGAACTGCTGGCGTATGGACTGGAACTCTCCTTCCATGTATGCATGCTCCTCGTCCAGGCGTCGGTACAGGCCGGGGAAGTCAGAATCTCGTGACTGCTGCTGGGATTCTGAGGTGGTAGGGATGTCTTGTGGCGTGTTGAAGTCGCGCATATCCCATGAAATTGAGATGATAGGGTTTAAGATGAAACCTGATCCTTCCCTGCTGAGGATATTCATGTTCGTCAGCACTCCTCCGTTGATAGGTTCTGGTCGAAGTTCAGCTGGGATATCTTCTCCGTCCGTGCATCCCCAGTATTCAGCGAGAGGGGTAAGGAAGGGAGCCACCATGATCGCTCCTGCTGATCCTCGAGTACCGCATTCCTTTACAGCCTTCAGGAATGCGTATCCTGGGTTGCATCGGTGTCCCTGATGCATGCAGTAGACTATAAAAAGATCAACCAGCGTTACCTTCCCCTGGCTCTCCTTCCTGCTGTGAATGGTCCCAGCAAGCAACTTGTGGCATATGCGAAGAGGGGGATTGAAGGCTGCACCCTGCAGGTTAGATGGGAGATTGATAGCTCCAAGTAATTTCCTTCCACATGCTAGTGGTGGTGAGAACGAGTAGGTTTCTCTAGATATGCGGACCGATATTCCGGTGTTCTCGTATCGGCTCGCTGGCAGAATCCCATGATGACATTGAAGTCATCCAGGGCGGTGGTTCGATAGGCTCCATCCATCCAGTAGGAGACAGCTTGTGTTGGTGGCACCCCAAGAGTGGCGGATGGCATTTCCATCATGTTGACAGAGGCGAGAAACTCCATCGTAGCGGTGCGATGGATCCGAGTGGGCGGCTCGCGAAGTAGAAAGTCCCATCCTATGTTGTGGATGAACCTCCTAACGTCTTGCTCCCAGCCGAATGTAGCTAGGATCCCGAAGTCTAGTCGCAGCATCGGATACCAGGCAAAGTGTTGGATATTTGCCAGTCTTTGTTGATGTGCTTCTGCCATCATCATGCTGGTGACAGGAGCTCTTCTAGCAGTAGTCCTAGTGCGTTTTCTTCTGGACGAGGCTTCTCCGTGCTCCATTGTAGGTAATATTTACTTAAGAATGCTAGAAATGTGTAGAAAGGGAGAAGAAGCAAGATAGAAAGCTTGGAAGGGGGTGCCGAAGCTCAAATTCGCGCCTAGCATATATAGGCCGCGCAAGGGAGTTTGGGACGGCCGTCTGGGTTGGGACGGCCGTCCCAAATGGCGAAAATGCACATGCTGGGACCCCCTCCTGAGACGCACGTCCCAAACGTAAAATGGCACTTGGGACGGCCGTTCGGGCTTTGGGACGGCCGTCCCAAGCTTCTTAAGTGGGTTTTTTATTTTTTTGAGTTAATTTTCGTGTTTTTGATGAAATTGAAGATAGGATTCCCTTCATCTATGCTTTAATGTATGTAATGCTTCATGATATGCATCCTATGATCTATTTCGAGTTGATATTTCGAAAGTTTTAACCGATATGCTTTGACTTTGGGCGCGTTCTTGGTGTTGTGCCTTTACGTCATCCTCGTTTCTTGATCAACAAGCTTAGCTGTACTGATTTGCCGTCTTGGAATTTTTTTGCTATGGCCGAAGAGCAATCTTCTGTTCGTAGGGTAACTGCCATATCAATGCCCTCCTTCTTTTCCTTAGGGATTTTAACCTTCCTATTGATCACTATGTTACCACATTCCCCTTCATTACTTGAATGCTTTATAGTGAAATGGTCAAGAGAAGAGAAGGAAAAGGATTTATTGCAAAGGTTTGTGTTTTAGAGTGATATTTTTGTAATAAAGGTTTTTGTAAGAATGGCTAGCCAGGGTTGGTCGGTGTTTAGGCTAGTTTAGACAAAATGTTTTGCTCTTATAACGTGGCGTCATTGTTTACTGATTTATGGCGCTTTTTTGTGATTGACTAACTTCCCTAGGCCACCCTTTCAGGTTTTCAATCTAGGATGTTGTGCTTATGTCCTGATTTTTGTCCAGGTTTCCTTTTTGTATTTATTTTTTGGGAATACCTAGCGGACTTTTAATAACCCTAACTTTTGCCCAGGCTACCCTTTATTATTGTTCGGGTCTCCTGCCGGGTTTACCCTAATTTTTGCGCAGCCCCCTTTGTGGGTTTCCTGCCGGGTATTTTGCCCTTTTATTTTCTTGTCTTGGTCTTTGACCTTGACGGGCTTTCTTTTTTTGTATGCGTATATATATATATATTATTTTGCACAACATTTGTCGAAACTTGATTTTATCAAGATAAATTTAATTTGTGTTTCTAGTTAATCCATTTATTTTGACTTTGCTTTGCGGCGCTTTATTTATTTGGACGCATTTGGAACAAAACATTTATCTAAACTTTGTTTATTAAAATGGGGTATGGATACATTTAGCAAGAAAAGAAGCAGATAGTAAGAATAGCATTCTTTTGTAATTTCAGGGAAATGTGTGCCCTAAAGATGCTCGGGGGACGGGCAAACCCCGAGGAGTGATCTCTAATAGTCACTAGATTTACATCCCTTAGAATCGGAAGAAGGACACCTAATGACTAACGCTACCCTTTGCGCTAATACCCCTCCCTTTCGGAATACCATCTTCGAGGGGTCAGACTTCCCTGTTCTTCGTATGGTTTGATCTTTTGTAGGGTCATACCCTAATCCATACTTTAGCGAATTATCTTTGCAATCTGGTGGTTCTCTTATTCCTTGGGCGTTCTTTCCGAGCCCCTGTCCTGGGCGATATCCATATCTTTTCATCATATGGGCCACCTTCATGTTATTGGGGAGTCTTTTGATATTGGCAATTTCGAGTGCTTGAAAAGATGTTTCAAGAGCCTCTTCAGCCACATCCACATATGGTTGGATAGATGGTTTGCTTATTAGAAAGTCTTCTTCAGCTTGAACAGTGACCAGTTTATCGTTTGTCACAAATTTGACTTTCTGGTGGAGCGTCGAAGGTATTGCCTTAGCGCTATGAATCCAAGGTCTACCAAGGAGACAACTGTATGCTGGTGTGATATCCATCACGTGGAAGTCTATGTTGAAAATAGTAGGTCCGATTTGGATTGGTAGACTAATCTCTCCTACTACTTCACGTCTTGATCCGTCAAAGGCTCGAACTATTGTATTACTCGGGCGCATGTGGGTTTCTTGCATTATTATCTTGTCGAGTGTACTTTTGGGCATAACGTTTAAGGATGACCCATTATCCACAAGTACTTTGGAAATGAGATATTCTTTGCATTTGACAGAGATATGCAAAGGCTTGTTGTGATTGGACCCTTCTAAAGGGAGTTCTTCATTGGTGAAGGTCAGATGATCATTGGATGTAATATTACCAATGATTCCTTCAAACTTTTCTTGGGATATTGCATGCGGAACAAATGATTCATTCAAAACCTTTAACAATGCGTTTCGGTGCGGTTCCGAACTCATAATGAGTGATAACAAGGTTATCTTTGCTGGAGTACGATTGAGTTGATCAATAATAGAGTACTCACTTTGTCTTATGTACTGGAGTAGCTCATCTGTCTCCTCCTTGGATTCCTTTTCCTCTTCGGCCTTATTTTTTGCCTTCTCTTTAGGAGTATTATCTTGAATTTCCTTAGGGGAATATATTCTTCCGCTTCTTGTCATGCCCCCAATACCGGCTATGTTGGAGATGTCTTGATTGACTGGTGACTCTTCTGAGTATCTCCAAGGTACAACTTTGTTTGATTTATAAGGGAAAGGACGCGGTACAAATAAGCGTAAAGGCGTTATTGCCTTTTCCCTGATATTGATTGGAATGATTAACGGTGCTTGTTTGTTATCATCTTCGGATTTATTGACCGTTGTAGAGATTTTGACGACGAAAGGCTTCTTTTCCATTTTTCTGGTTTGTGAAAAGCACATCAGTTAATCCTTTCTTTTTATTATCTTCATTATTAAACGAGGAGGGATGTATGAATGTATGCAACTTATGAATGCAATAGACAATTCAAGGAAGAGAAATCCTTTTATTAGAAAGTGTAAATCCTTCTATACAATGCTTTGAAGCAAATGTTGACAAAAGCGAAAAAGCTTGAAGAATCCTATAGGTAAATTAGGCTTTCTCCGTAATTCGTCTTCAGCTGTTATCACGTGATTTCTGAGCGTCTTGATTTGCTCAGATACCGCCCGGCTCATATCTTCACTATATCGATGAGCCTCTTTTATCTTCTCTTCTTGATGAACGATCAAGGCATGCTGCTGATCAGACCTCTCTATCATTCGGTCCTTTTCACGGAGTAGTTGACCGTATTGAGCTAATCCATCTTTTTCTTTTTCACGTAACTCCTCTAGGTCTTCTCTGTATTTTTCAGCGGTTTCCCACCACTTTTGTGCTTCTGACCGAGTATTCGCTAGGTCATCTTGTACTAGCTTGATCGTTCTCGCCTGTTCTGCAAGCGTGCCCTCAAGGTGTGCTATTTTATCGCTCATGTCCCGGAATAGGTTATCTTGCTTAAGCCTTGGTATCTTCAATGCTTGCCTAGCTTCTTCTTGGTAATCAGCATAATCATTCTTGAGAAGCTCTATCTCATGGTCCTTCTTTTTGCATTGCCTTTTTAGACCATCTATTATAAGGGCTGATTCTTGCTCTTTTCCTTCGAAGGCTCTTAGCTGAGCTTCCATGACTTCAACCTTTTTATTTAAGGCATTGACTTGTAATTGCAGCTCTTCATTCACTAAAGTTGTAGTGGTTGTAACAGATGGTTGGGGTACCCCTCTATTTTTCCTCCATTCCTCGTACTCGCGGGATGTAGATATCTGAGCCTTTCCAAGTTCTTTGTCCCCCATGTAAACTGGTCTTTCCCATGCTTTCCGGACAACAGATACTTCTTCAAAACTATGGGAATAGTGGCATAGACTCAGTTCTCTGAGCTCTTCTTGGGTTGGCGCAGTCTGAGTTCTCATAAGTTGTCTCATAGCCATTTTAGGAGAGTAGGTTATACAACCTCTGAGACCTAGAAGTGGTATGCTCAAATAATCTCCGCATCGTACCAGAATATAACCGGGTCGGAACCAAGGGCAAACCCAAGATACATGCTCTATACTCCAATTTTCTAACTCGGCTTTCCACTCTAAAGCTTGACGATGTTGAAGAGGGATTTTTGAGAAACTTCTTAAAGGGTCAGGAAATACACCCATGTGGCTTGAGGCGTAAAAGTGAGTAACACCCCATACATATAGCAGTGAAGTACAACATCTGAGTGTTTTTCCCTGTCTCTGTCGGCGAATTCTCCGAAGCGGGGTATCGGCAAGGATTGCATGTATAGGATTCTTTGAATATACATCCCGGGCAAAGAATGCGTCCATTGCAGCATGATCTACGATGTTCACATGGAATGGGAATAATATGATTCCGAACATTGCTAATGCCGAGTCTTGTTGAATGTAGACCAGTCCTTCTTTTCAGCTAAAGAGACTAAGTGGTCTTCTATTACAGCCATTTTCCAACCTCTGATATTCCCTTTTTCTTCTAGGGTGGATTGATGAGGAGGCGGTCGTATAATAGTAGCAACCTTACTCACGGCCGTATATTCTCCTGAGCAGACATAAACCCCAACTGACTGAGGCCATCTAACCATGAGTTCGTATTCTTCTAAGGTTGGTACCAAGTCAAACTGCGAGAATTCGAAGCAGTGTAAATCGGGACTCCAGAAGTGGACCAATGCTCTAACAAATATTGGATCGATGCTGATTTTTAGGAGATCAAGAATTCTTCCGTAAGACTTCTCAAAGTTAGCATAGACCTCCGGTGGCATATATGTACACAGATGCCTTAACCTCTCTACACGGCATAGAAGGATCCCCACTTTCTTTAACTGTCTATTACTGGATTCCTCCATTGTCTGGCAGAAATGAAAATGCATGATATGAGGATGAGTGTTTGTAAATGCGTGTATGCAAGTGTTTGTTTTTCTAAGTATTATCATGTTTTGTTCCTAATATGATTCATGGTAGTACTTGGTTTTTCTTGAAAAGAAAACTTATCCATATGAATGTTTATGGATTTTGATGAAGAGAGTCCTATTTTCTTCCCTTTTTATTTTTTATGAAGAAAAGATGATATGAATTTTGAGACTTTTGCTAATAATTTTTTTATTTTATAATAAAGGTATTTTTATGATTTTTAGGGTTTTTTCATTTTTTGTCTGTTGTATGATTACCCTATGCTAATGCATCAATACAAATGCAGCAAACGTATGCACACACAATTCATACATCCACAAGCAGAGCCACGCTTATTTAATCACGAGGTAGGGTTTTCCTGCAGAAACGTGCTTGGTTTAGGTGGTTCTAATTGTTCTCACCAGGCCAAATGTCCCCAAGGTGCCCCCATTATAGGGACCTCTCAATCTCTCAATCCTCGGGTCATGCACGGAACTCCGTGGCGACACCCTTAGACCGAAAGAAGAGAGTTATCACCTTGAGTTGGTGGTTTTCCGACAACGGTAGTAGCCCCGTGTGCCAACTAACCGATCGTATCTGCCACCCACTCCCTATAGATATTCACTCTTGCCCCCGGGTATAGAGGGACTATTGTGTGCGAGGGTTTTTGTGTGCAATTTATATTTCAAACAATTGCAGAAATAATCATACAGCAGTTATATAAAGCCATACAATAAAAACATACAGAAGATTAAAGGCGTAATTTCAAATCTTTACGTAGTTGAATTTATCTGTCACTAAATGGGATCAACTCTCTAGCTTCCCCAGTGGAGTCGCCATCTGTCGCCGCCGTCCCTTTCCGACGTCCTGGGGACGTCTCGAAACGTTTATGCGAGCGGTCGCGAAAAGATGGTTTAGACTCGCGTTTTTTGTTTTAAAATGTGTTCATTGCTTCCGAGGTGTCCGACAATTGAATTATCCTCTAATAAAAGCAAGGTTTTCGAAAAGAGGTTCTTATGGAGTCGCCACCAATATTTTGACCAGAAACATTGGAAAAGGAAAAAAGAAAGAAAGGCGTTGATTTTATAAAATAAACAACTTGGCCGTTATAACCAGAGTTGGGTAAGGGAGTTAGTTACGTGTAGGGAAGGTGTTAGCACCCCACAACGCCCCTTTCGGGTTCCCTATGACAGATCAATTCATTTAAAGAAAAGATTTCAAGAAATTACGTGATTACCCTATTTTATTGCATAATATTGAAATGACTATTTACATAATTTTATATAAATAAAGCTAAATAAAGTGATAAAAGAGATATTAAAATGACTATCTACATGATTCTATTCTACATGACATAATAAAGCTAAATAAAACAATAAATAAAACAATAAAAGAGAAGGGAATTGAAAAGAACCTCCGTAGCAAGCTTTATATTGAGAATCTCGAACCGTGAGGATGCGTTTTGGCAACCCTCTCTCTACACAGTCTCTCCTCACCAATACAAGATCGACTCCACTAAAAATTTAAAGAAGAATCGAATGCCGGAATATAATTCCTTAACCGATTGTTACCTATTTTAGGCAATCGGAAAGATCATTCGAGAAAGGGAGAGAAGTAGACAAGTGCTCTAAAGTGTTTCGAGCTCTCTGGAGTGTCTGTGGTGTGAAAAAGTGGCAAATGAGCCTCCTATTTATAGTTTTTCGCAGCTGGCGCACTTTGGGACGGCCGTCTGGGTTGGGACGGCCGTCTGGACTGGGATGGCCGTCCCAAATGGCAAATTTACACAGAGCGGGACCCCCAGGGAAGCCAGGACGGCCGTCCCACTTAAATTGGGTTTGGGACGGCCGTCCCACATTCGGGACGCGCGTCCCAACTGTAAAATAGCAGTTGGGACGGCCGTCCCACTTCTGGGACCGTGGTCTCGACCTGTTTTGTCCAGTTTTCGTGTTCTGGGACCCCGGGAAGCTTTCCTTTCCTTTTTTGGACATAGATTGATGCCGATGTGTGTCCGTTGAAGCTTTATCTTCATATAGGAAGTCTTCTTGGCCTTCATTAAGATGTCGGGCTGTTTGTCTTGTTTTTCTTATGCTTTCTTGATTCGCTTGTTTTATGCATACTTATGTTTCGTTAATACAGAGGCATTCTTGCAAGCAGGTAAAGAGAAAAGAAGACAATTTTATTGATGTAAACGAATGATTTATTTCTACAGGAGGGTTTACAAAGGATTTTAGAAGCAGGGCTTGGCCAAGGTTGGCTGAACTGTATAGGGTATACACGACCATGTCCATGATTTCTGTTTCTCTGCTTTTCCCGGTCGCTTCAATTGAGATGCTCAAGCTCGGAGTGAAGATCATGCGAAGTCTACTTGCTTCTGTGAAGGTATTACCTTAGTCGCCTTTGCGGTTTTCGGCTAAGGTAATCATTGCTCTCTTTTTTTTTTTTTTGGAACCTCTAATTTTTGCCTAGGACGTATCCTAGCGAGGAGTGTGGACCCTATCTTTTGTCCAAGATGCTCTTTGCGAGTTTTCATTCTGACAGGTCATGAGCAATGTCTTCAGGCGTAGTATTTCTTTACCACATCTGAGTTGATAGGATGTCGAAGCTCTTCTCCATCCATGTTAGTGAGGATGAGGACTCCTCCTGAGAAGGCTCGCTTGACCACAAAGGGTCCTTCGTAGTTTGCTGTCCATTTCCCGATTTTGTCTTTCTGGGTTGGAAGCAGTTTCTTTATCACTAGGTCCCCTTCTTGGAAGGTGCGGGGATTGACCTTCTTGTCGTAGGCTTTCTTGATTTTCTTTTGGTAAACTTGCCCCTGACATATGGCGTCTAGCCGTTTTTCTTCGATTAGGTTTAGCTGATCATTCCGATTTTGGACCCATTCGGCTTCTATCAACTTTGCTTCCATAACAACTCGTAGGGAGGGTATTTCAACCTCTACTGGTAGCACGACCTCCATTCCGTACACGAGGGAAAATGGAGTAGCCCCTGTGGAGGTGCGTACTAACGTTCGATAACCGTGTAGGGCGAAGGGCAACATTTCGTGCCAATCTTTGTAGGTTACTACCATCTTCTGGACGATTTTCTTAATATTCTTATTGGCCGCCTCTACTGCACCGTTCATCTTTGGTCGGTACGGAGAAGAATTGTGATGTTGAATTTTGAAGTCTTGGCATAGTTCTTCCATCATTCTATTATTGAGATTGGTTCCATTATCAGTAATGAGACTATGAGGGATGTCGTACCGACATATAATATTTTTCTTGATGAAGGTGGTCACCACTTTTCGAGTTACATGCGCATATGACGCTGCCTCAACCCATTTGGTGAAGTAGTCAATGGCCACCAGGATAAAACGATGGCCATTAGATGCTTTGGGTTCTATGGGCCCAATGACGTCCATGCCCCACATAGAAAATGGCCATGGTATAGCCAGGGTACTGAGAGGTGCGGGCGGCACGTGGATGTTATCGGCGTAGACATGGCATTTGTGACACTCTTTAGCGTATTGGTGACAATTGGCTTCCATTGTGGACCAAAAATATCCTGCCCTTAGAATCTTCTTTGTCATGACATGCCCAGGTGCGTGGGTCCCAAAAACTCCTTTATGGATTTCTCTTATCAAGGTTTGGGCTTCTTCTTGGTCCACACACCTTAAGAGAGTGGAATCGAGACTTTTTTTATAGAGGGTTCCTTCAATCAACGTGAACCCTACTGCCCTTTTACGAATGGTTCGTTTATCATTGTCATTAATTCCTTCGGGATATTCGCCCTTCATGAGATATTGTTTGATGTCATGATACTAGGGGCTTTGGTCACGCTTGCCATTTACTGCCATGCAGAAAGCTTGTTTGTCATGCAGCTTGATTTGGATGACTGGCATCTCATGTTCTTGGCCCAAAGAAAACATGGATGATAGAGTGGCGAGGGCGTCAGCAAATTGATTGTCTTCCCGAGGAATATACTGGAAGGTGACGCCTTCCATTCTGGAGACTAAATCTCGGATGTACTCTAGATATGGGATTAATTTAGAATTGCGGGCTTCCCATTCACCTTTAAGCTGGTAGATGACAAGGGATGAATCACCGAAGACTTTAGCTTAGTAACCCCATGATCTAGAGCTGCTTGGATCCCTAGCGCACAGGCTTCGTATTCGGCCATGTTGTTGGTACAATCAAAATTAAGCCTGGCCGTTATAGGGATGTGTTTCTTTTCAGGGGATATCAAAATGGCTCCTATCCCGTGTCCAAGCATGTTTGAGGCCCCATCGAAGAACATGGTCCATGCCTCTTCTTTGGTCTCTTCGTGATTGATGTGCATGATATGTTCATCAGGGAAGTCGTCTTGCAGGGATTGGTATTCGTCTGTTGATCCATGGGCTAGATAGTCCGCTAGGGGGCTGCCTTTGATAGCTTTCTGGGTGACATGAATGATATCAAATTCTGAGAGGAGAACTTGCCACCTTGCTATTCTTCCAGTTAAAATAGGCTTCTCGAAGAGGTACTTGATTGGGTCCATTTTGGAAACCAACCATGTTGTATGCCGAGCCATATATTGACGAAGACGCTGAGTGACCCACACCAATGCGCAACAGGTTTTTTCGAATGGTGTATAACGGGTTTCATAGTCTAGGAACTTCTTGCTAAGATAATAAATGGCTCGCTCCTTCTTCCCGGATTCATCTTGTTGACCGAGCACACATCTCATGGACTTTTAGAGTATTGACAAGTATAGGATCAGAGGTCTCCCTTCAACGGGTGGTACCAATATCGGCGGATTGGTTAAACATGTTTTGATTTTATCGAATGCTTGTTGGCATTCTTCATTCCACATTGTTGGTTGATTTTTGCGCAACAGTTTAAAGATGGGTATACATTTATCCGTTAACTGGGCGATGTAGTTAATCCAGCCCAGAAAACCTCTGACCTCTTTTTCCATGCTTGGTGGAGGCATTTCCAAAATTGCCTTGGTTTTGTCAGGATCCACTTCGATTCCTCTTTTGCTGACAATGAACCCCAATAGTTTTCCTGATCGTACTCCGAAAGTACATTTCGCTGGGTTTAGTTTGAGTTGATACTTTCGGAGTCTGTCAAAAAGCTTCTTGAGATATTGAATGTGGGCCATCTCATTTCTGGACTTGACGATCATGTCATCCACATATACCTCTATTTCCTTGTGGATCATGTCATGAAACATTGTGACCATAGCCCTTTGATAGGTAGCCCCTGCATTCTTGAGTCCAAAAGGCATTACACGGTAGCAAAAGGTCCCCCATGATGTAATGAAGGAAGTTTTTTCTCTGTCCTCAATGGCCAATTTAATTTGGTTGTACCCCGCGTACCCATCCATGAAGGAGTAAAGTGTATTGGTAGCGGTGTGGTCTACCAGCGTGTCTATATGTGGTAGGGGAAAGTCATCTTTTGGACTAGCTCGATTGAGGTCCCTATAATCCACACATACCCTGACTTTCCCGGTCTTTTTGATGACGGGTACTATGTTGGCCAACCATTCTGGGTATTTGGAAACTACCAGGAAATTGGCGTCCAGTTGTCTTTGTACCTCTTCCTTTATCATCAGGGACCAGTCGGGTTTGATTCTTCTGAGCTTTTGCTTTACAGGTCGGAACCCTTCCTTCAATGGTAATCTATGTTCCACCATACTCGTGTCGAGCCCGGGCATGTCATGATAAGACCAAGCGAATACATCTATATATTCCTTTAGAAGTCGTATTAATACCTTTTTGATGCTACCTTCCAATTGGGTGCCGATATTTATCTTTTTCTCGTTGTCCCCTTCTCCCAAATTAACAATTTCTGTCTCTTCTTGGTGCGGTTGTATAATGCATGCTTCTTTTTCTAGCATTCTTTGCATGTCTGGAGAAATGGTCTCCTGCTCACTATCGGACTCGACCCATTCGCTTTCGGTTTCCGGGGTCCACAGAGATTCATCAATCACAGACATGATGTGTTTTAGGTTCTGTTTTAGTCATAGATTTTATTATTCAATTATCTTTGAAAGAATAATAAATGGAAGAAGGAAAAGAATGAATATGACAGAATGCCTCATGTATTAAAGAAAATAAAAATTTATGTACAAGCCCTTTTAATTCGGGTTCTTGCGGCCACGGGCGGGGACCGCAGGAAATACAAGAGAAAGCTTTAAAAAAGAAAACACCCTAAGGGTCGATCCTCCCAATCCTCTCTCTATGCTATTCGGGCTTAGCTAGCGGTTTGGCATCAACATTAGAAGCAGTAACATCGAAGGTTATCCAACCGGCATCAATTAGCTCTTGGACCTTATATTTTAAGGTCAAACAGTTGTCTGTTGAATGCCCTGGTGCATCCGAGTGGTAGCTACATTTTTCGTTGGGCTTGTACCACTCGGGGTAGGGAGGCTCCATTTTCTTTGGAGGAACGCGAGCTAGGAGGTTGGCCTGTAATAACTGGGGCAGCAACTTCACGTACGAGGTGGGGATAGGGGTGAACTTCCTCTCCTTTCTTCGGGACTGCCTCTCCGTTTGAGGAGTGGAGGAAGGGGTTGCAAAATTGATGGCGTGTACTGCCTCTTCCTTCTTTTTGAAGGGTTTCTTGAACGAAGTACTGGAGGAAGAGGGTCGTGCTATTTTTCCGCTCCTCAACCCTTGCTCTACTCTCTCTCCTACGGTGACTATGTCTGAAAAAATATTGGAGGTACTGGCTATTGCCTTATCGTAGTATGCTCCAGTCAGTGAATCTATAAACATAGTCACCATCTCCTTATCGGTTAGCGGAGGCTCTATTTGGGCGGCCATTTCCCTCCATCTTTGGGCATACGCTTTGAAGGATTCGTCGTCCCTTTTGCTCAGGGTCCTGAGATCTGACCTGTCGGGGGTCAGATCGATATTGTATCGGTAACAACGAAGGAAAGCGTCGGCAAGTTGCTTCCAGTTTTGAACCTGCCCTCTTTCTAACTGCATGTACCAGTTGAGAGCCGTGTCGGCCAGACTCTCCTGGAAGTAGTGTATCAGGATTTTTTCGTTCTCAGCATGTGCGGCCATCTTACAACAATACATTGTAAGATGGTTCTTGGGGCAGGTTAACCTGGCGTATTTGGGGAAGTCCGGGACTTTGAACTTGGGAGGGAAATGGATATTCTTTACCAGGCACATATCCGCCACCTCCTTGACGTCGAAATTGTGCCCCTCCACCGCCTTCATCCTTTCTTCTAAGGCCGAGATTTGTTGCTTGGAAACCTCTGGGGTGAGGATGCGTACAGTCTTGGCATCCGTCTCACCATAGAAGTGTTCCTCCTCCTCTTCTTCTTCATGGCGAGAGGCATTTTTTGCATGGGCTTCTCCCTTATTTTTCCCCTGACGCACAACCTCCATTAGTTGAGCCATTTGCTCGCGGAGGGTGTTAACTTCTGCAGTGAGCTTTCGGTTTTGCTCTTCTAGGTTCTCCATTGCTTTGGCCTTTTGTGCGCGAGTTCGGATGGGGAGAGGACCAGCCACTTTCTAGAATGCCCGGCAGGAATTTTATTAATGCATGTTGAGTGTTCAACTAGCATGAATATGCTTATGTGTGAGAGTTTCTGTTTAAATGATGCAAAATGTGCTCTCACTTTTTATTTTCTCTCTTAGTATTTCTTTACTCATGATATGATGTAATATGGATGAAACGACTTTGTCAAAATTATTTTTATAAATGTTTTGGTTTTTTTTTTATTTAGGATTTTTTATTATTATTATAGCCTTTTATCTTTTCTGTCGGACTGCGTGGCTACTTAACTTACAAAGAACCTGAAACCAGGCTAGCTAAAAGTAGACTATCCGAGATAAAACTATGGCTTTATGCGAAAGGGTTATTTAGCGTCCCTTATCTCTTCTGTCGGAACTGCGTGGCTACTTAGCTTACATAGAACCTAAAACCAGGCTAGCTAAAAGGCAGACTGTCCGAGATAAGGGCGTTTATTGCAAAAAATATTTTTTGTGATTTTCCTGTTGTTTTGTTATGCTATGCAATAGACAAATGTAGCAAACGTATGCACACACAATTCGATCATCCACAAACAGGCGAGAAGTCGTTTTTAATCACGAGGTAGGATTTTCCTGCAGAAAAGTGCATTGGCGAAGGTAGGTTCTAACTGTTCTCACCAAGGCTAAGGCCCCAAAGGTGCCCCCATTATAGGGTCCCCACTCTCCAGCCTTCCGACCATGCTTAGCACTAAGGCCATAGTCAGTCTTTGTGCCAAAAGAGGAAGGTTATCACCTTGAGTGGTGGTTTCCGATCACACTGGTGGGCACAAGGCCATCACTACAGCGAACTGTACCTGCCACCCACTCCCTATGGATTTCTCACTTGCCCCCGGGTATAGAGGGAACTGTTGTGTGCAAGGGTTTGTGTACAGTTTGTATTTCAAACAATTGCGTAAATATAAACAAACAACAGTTATTAAAGCCAAGCATTAAAACATGTTATAATACAAGGTAGGGTAAAAGCATAATTTTCTTGGTTTATTTATTTTTTAAGTTGGCCCATCACTAAATGGGATCAACTCTCTAGGCTTCCCCAGTGGAGTCGCCATCTGTCTCCGCCGTCAAAACGAGGCGATCGGAGCGACGTGATGGTTTCGACTTTCCGTTTTTCGCATTTTTATTGGTGTGGTTACAATGCCTTTAGGTTGTCCGATAACCGGGCTAAACCTAGAGGCGAGGTTTTTGAAAGGGCGCTCTTGGATTGTCCGATAACCGGGCTAATCCAAGAGCTAGTTTTGAAGGGTTCTCTGGAGTCGTCACCGATGTTTTTACCGGAAACATCGGAAAAGGGATTTTTAAAAGGTGTTGGTTTTCGAAAAACCAACTTTGGTCATTATAACCAGAGTTGGGTAAAGGAGTTAGTTACGCGTAAAGGAAGTGTTAGTTCCTTTACGACGCCCCTTTCGGGTTCCCTATGACAGGCCAGCTATTTAAAAATTATTAAACCATTGAAAATACGCTTTTACCCTTTTATTTGCGGAATTTTAAGATTATGACTACATGGCCCTAGTATCTATCGCATAATTTAAATAAAGCGATAAAAGGTAAAGGAAGAAAGTAGAAACCTTCGGAGCAAGCTTTCTATTAATTATTTTTGAAAATAGGGTGCTTTGTGGCAACCCTTCACTCTACACAGCGTCGGAAACCTCTCGAAACGCTCAGAAAACACTCTTAGAAACGCTCAGAAACTCCGGAAATGCTTCGGAGGAATTCTAGAGAGAGAAATTGAAGATATTTCTAGAGAGAAGGAGGAAGAACTGTGTGGAATGAGGGGAATGGGGGCCCTATTTATAGGGATTCGCGCCTGTCAGGTCGAGACGACAGTCTCATCTGACAAGGTCGAGATGGCGGTCTCGCCAGTCAAGACGGCGGTCTCGCCTTGCGGGAATTGCGAGACGGCGGTCTCGCCAAACGAGATGGCGGTCTTGCCGTTCGCGAGTGGCGAGACGGCGGTCTCGCCATTTGCGTAAGGCGAGACATCGGTCCCGAATCTGGGACGGCGGTCTCGACCTTAAAAGGCGAAAATCCTTATTTTGGTGCCAAAAATCCCTCCTATCCTAGTATGGGGCCTAATAGTCTCTCCTAGTGGCTTCTTAGGCTTCATCCATCTTCAAAAAGGAGGTCTTCTAGTCTTTATTATGAGGCGGGGCAAGATTTGGGGTCTACATGCAATTAAAGCTGTTTCTTTGCAGGTTTTGTCAAATTGGACTTCAATTTACAAAATTTGAAATTCAAAACTCATTATTCTGTGCACTTGAGTCTATCAGTCTCATTCTTCATTCTCTGATTCGAACTTTCTTCACTCTTCTCTCCCGCACTCACATACCTCTCTAATCTGCACAACAAGATGCTTAGGAGATCAAAATCAAGGAAGAAACATAAAGGAGAATCTTCCTCTTTTGCCAATCCTGGTGGTCATTTGGAAGCATGGTTTGATGGAGATATTGGAAGAATGAACACTTTCATTGTTGAGTTCAGTCAGAAGTAGATTGTTATTCCCAAGTTTATCAAATTCAAATGGCTTGATGAAGAAGGATTTACAGCTTTGAGAAGAAAGCTGAAAAGTCAGAAACTAAGGACCTTCATGGAGTTTACTGGGAATATTCAACCTAATTTGGTTCGGGTCTTTTATTCCAATCTAACTGTGAATGGTTCTACAATCAGATCTCAGGTGAAAGGAGTTAATATGGAAATCACTCCTTCTGTTTGGGAACAAGTTGTTGGTCTCAGGGATAGTGGTGTCAAAGTATCCAGAGGAAACATCTCTAAAATACCAGACTTCAACAAAATTCAATTTTTCAGGTCCTGTCTTAAAGATCCAAATGATTCAGTAAGAATTTTAAATGCTGGAAAATTGTTGCTTGAACATAGGCTGTTAGCTTTCATTGTGGCATGGATGCTTACTCCAAGAGGGAGTAATCATGCTATACTCAATGAGGGTGATCTTGCTCTCATGTACTGCATTTCAAATAATATTCGGGTCAACTGGGTTTATGTAATCAAGGATCACATGTTGAAAGCAAAAAGGTTAGCTGATTACAAACTGTCGTATACCATGTTGATTAACAATTTCTTTAGATATTTTGAAGTTGATCTTACAGGAGAAAGTGTGGAGACTCCTAAAGCTTCAAATGAAATTGATGACTCCACTTTAAGGAAAATGGGGTATATCAAAATTGATGATGAATGGATATCAAAAATTGATGCTGGTATGTCTGAAGATGAGGATGAATATGAAGAAGAAGCTGATCAAATTCCTTCTCCTCCAACTACTGAAGTTCCCGAGTCTACTGGTGGGGAAGCTTCATATGAGAATATGGAGATTATTCCCTACATGGAACAGTCTGACCGTGGGACTCCTCTTTCATAATTTGAAAGGTCTATGCTTTCTCAAATGGTCACAATGCAAGAAAATCAAAGGAAGCATATGCAAATGACCTATCAACACTTCCAGCAGACCAACACACAGTTCACAAATCTGGGAAATCAGATCGCTGATATCTATACCAAACTGGAAGATATGCAGCTCAATCAAGGAAATTGGGATGATTTAGTCTTGTCAACAAGGGTCCCTTTCTATCATTGTCGCCGCCGTCAAAAAGAGGCGGTCGGAGCGACGTGATGGTTCTGACTCTCTTGTTTTTCGCGTTTTTTGTTGGTGGTTACAACACCTTTAGGTTGTCCGATAACCGGGCTGAACCTAGGGGCGAGGTTTTCGAAAAGGCGCTCTTGGATTGTCCGATAACCGGGCTAATCCAAAAGCTAGTTTTGAAAGGGTTCTGTGGAGTCGCCACCGATGTTTTTACCGGAAACATCGGAAAAGGATTTAAAAGGCGTTGGTTTTCGAAAAACCAACTTTGGTCATTAGAACCAGAGTTAGGTAAGGGAGTTAGTTACGTGTAAAGGAAGTGTTAGTTCCTTTACGACGCCCCTTTCGGGTTCCCTATGACAGGCCAGCTATTTAAAAATATTTAAACCGGTGAAAATTACACTTTTACCCTTTTATTCTGCGGAATTTAAAATTACGACTACATGGCCCTAGTATCTATTGCATAATTTAAAATTAAAGCGATAAAAGTAGAGAGGGAGAATATAAACCTCCGAAGCACGCTTTTATATTAACTCTTTAAAAAAATAGGGTGCTTTGTGGCAACCCTTCACTCTACACAGCGTCGGAAACTTCTCGAAGCGCCGAAAAACACTCACAAAAACACTCAGAAGCTCCGGAAATGCGTCGGAGGGATTCTAGAGAGAAGATCTAGTGATTTTCTAGAGAGAAGGAGGAGAAAACTCTGTGTGGTGTGTGGAAATGAGGGAAGGGAGCCCCTATTTATAGTTTTTCGCGCTTGACAGGTCGAGACCGTCGTCTCGTCTGACAGGGTCAAGACCGTCGTCTCGTCAAACGAGACCGTCGTCTCGCCATGCCAAAGTGGCGAGACCGCCGTCTCACCATTCGCAGGTGGCGAGACCGCCGTCTCGCCAAACGAGACGGCGGTCTCGCCACTTGCATGAAGCGAGACGGCGGTCTCGATTTCGAGACGACGGTCTCGTCCCAAAAAGGCAAGAAACCTTATTTTTGTGCAGAAAATCCCTCCTATCCTAGTATGGGGCCTAATAGTCTCTCCTAGTGGCTTTTTAGGCTTCGTCTATCTTCGAATAGGAGGTCTTCTACTCTTTATTTGGAGGCAGGGCAAGATTTGGGGTCTACAATCATAATCTTTTTTTTTTTCTTTCCTTATGTCTTGTTTCTTTTACTGTCATTTTTATTTTTGGACTGTAATATTAACTGGTTTTAAACCAGAAACAATCTTTTTCACTTTTCTCAATATGATGCAGGTTTTTATTTGAATTAAGAGAGCCTAGATAGAATCAAAAATACTTTTATGATATTTTTAGCTGATACAAAATCGATTCAATCGATTAAATCAATTAAAAGAAACATTTACATAGGAAATTCGCACCAATATAATCGATTAATTTGCGTATTAATCGATTAAAAGTTGTATGTCATGTATCTGTATCAACTAAAACTAGTTTACATCAGTTAAATCAACTAGATAAGATACTATTCTAATTTTGCTATTGTAGACCCCAAATCTCGCCCGGCCTCAAATAAGAGCAGAGGACCTACTATTCGAAGATGGACGAAGTCTAAGAAGACACTAGGAGAGACTATTAGGCCCCATATTAGGATAGGAAGGATCTTCTGTATAAAAATAAGGATTTTCGCCTTCAGGAGTCGAGACCTCCATCTCGCTTTTCGGGACCGCCGGTCTCACCATTGATGCAAGTCGAGACCACCGTCTCGCCACTTGCCAATGGCGAGACCCCCCCTCTCATTTGGCGAGAAGGCCTTCTCGTCACTTGAAAAGTCGATACTGTCGTCTCGCCACTTTTGTAAGATGAGACTGCCGTCCCGAATGGTGAGACGACCATCTCGACCTTGTCAGTTGAGACGGCCATCTCGACCTAACAGGCGCGAATCCCTATAAATAGTTGTAGACCCCTAATTTTGCCCGGCCTCTCAAATAAAAGCTAGGGAAACTTCATACAGTTCACCCGGCTTCATATCAAAGAAAAACCAAGAAAGACCTCCCACAACAAAGACGGAGTTCACCCATTCACACAATAAAGACCAAAGAGACTTCCTACACAAAGACAAAACTCGCCCGGCATCTTAATGAAGGCCAAGAAGACTTCCTATATGAAGATAAAGCTTCAACGGACACACATCGGCATCAATCTACGTCCGAAAAAGGAAAGGAAAGCTTCCTGGGGTCCCAGAACACGAAAACTGGACAAAACGAGCCGAGACCACGGTCCCAGAAGTGGGACGGCCGTCCCAGCTGCTATTTTACAGTTGGGACGCGCGTCCGTATGTGGGACGGCCGTCCCAAACCCATTTTAAGTGGGACGGCCGTCCCGGCTTCCCTGGGGGTCCCGTTCGTGTAAATTTGCCATTTGGGACGGCCATCCCAGTCCGGACGGCCGTCCCAACCCGGACGGCCGTCCCAAAGTGCGCCGGCTACGAAAAACTATAAATAGGAGCCTCATTTGCTCATTTTTACACCGAGACACTCCGGAGAGCTCGAAACACTTTAGAGCACTTGTCTACTTCTCTCTCTCTCTCGAATGATCTTTCCGATTGCCTTAAATAGGTAACAATCGGTTAAGGAATTATATTCCGGCATTTGATTCTTCTTTAAATTTTTAGTAGAGTCGATCTTGTATTGGTGAGGAGAGACTGTGTGAGAGAGGGGTTGCCAAAACGCATCCTCACGGTTCGAGGTTCTCAATATAAAGCTTGCTACGGAGGTTCTTTTCAATTCCCTTCTCTTTTATTGTTTTATTTATTATTTTATTGTTTTATTTAGCTTTATTATGTCATGTAGAATAGGATCATGTAAATAGCTATTTTAATATCTCTTTTATTGCTTTATTTAGCTTTATTCATCATTTTATACACGCAACATAGAATAAAATCATGTAGATAGCCATTTAATATTATGTAATAAAATAGGGTAATCGCGTAATTTCTCGTAGTCTTTATTTAAATGAATTAATCTGTCATAGGGAACCCGAAAGGGGCGTTGTGGGGTGCTAACACCTTCCCCACACGTAACTAACTCCCTTACCCAACTCCGGTTATAATGGCCAAGTGCGGTTTTTCTTAAAATCAACATTTTTTCCTTTTCCAATGTTTATGGTCAAAACATTGGTGGCGACTCCATAAGAACCCCTTTTCGAAAACCTTTTAAAACAAAAACGTGAGTCTAAACCATCTTTTCGCGACCGCTCGCATAAACGTTTCTAAGACGTCCCCCTCCGGACGTCGAAAGGGACGGCGGCGACAGATGGCGACTTCACTTGGGGAAGCTAGAGAGTTGATCCCATTTAGTGACGAGATAAATTCAAACTAAGTAATGATTTGAAATTACGCCTTTACCCTCCGTATGTTTTTACTTGTATGGCTTTAATAAGCTGCTGTATGATTATTTCTACAAATTGTTTGAAATATAAACTGCACACAAAAACCCTTGCACACAACAGTCCCTCTATACCCGGGGGCAAGAGTGAATACCTATAGGGAGTGGGTGGCGGATACGATCGGTTAGTTGGCACACGGGGCTACTGCCAGTTGTCGGAAAACCACCAACTCAAGGTGATAACTCTCTTCTTTTGGTCTAAAGGTGTCGCCACGGAGTTCAGTGCATGACCAGAGGATCGAGAGATTGAGAGGTCCCTATAATGGGGGCACCTTGGGGACCTTTGGCCTGGTGAGAACAGTTAGAACCACCTAAACCAAGCACGTTTCTGCAGGAAAACCCTATCTCGTAATAGCGTGGCTCTGCTCGTGGATGTATGAATTGTGTGTGCATACGTTTGCTGCATTTGTATTGATGCATTAGCATAGGATAATCATACAACAAAAAAAAAATGAAAAAACCTAAAAATCATAAAAATATATAATCAAATTAAAGTCATAAAAATACCTTATAAAAAAATTTTTCTTGACAAAGTCGTATCATTCATACCATATCATTCAATAAGTGGTAAAACCAAGAGAGAGAACCAATGCATTAAGAAAGGTATGCATAAACATCATCATAATAAAATCTCTCATACATAAACACATTCATCCTAGGACATATCTATTCCACACTAATCATTTAAAATAAAAGTTATAATAAGAATCATTAAAATCATTTAGAAGGTGGCTGGTCTTCAGCGAGTCCTCACTCGTGCTCAAAAAGCCAAGAAGATGGAACAGCTAGAAGAACAAAACCGAAAGCTCACCGCGGAGCTTAATACGCTGAAAGAGCAAATGGCTCAAATGTTAGATATGATGCATCAACAAAATATTCATCGGGAGGGTCCTCGGAATGGACAAGCCTCTCACCAGGAAGAAGAAGAGGAACCTCGAGTGAGCATGATCCATCTAGCACAAGAGCGAGTACATATTCATGCTCCTGAAATATCAAAACAACAAATCATTGCTCTTGAAGAGAGGCTGAGAGCTATGGAAGGACATAACTTTGATATAAGAGAGGCGGCCGATATGTGCCTCGTTAAAGACATCCAATTCCCTAACAAGTTCAAAACTCCGGACTTCCAGAAATACATAGGGTTAACTTGTCCCAAAAACCATCTTACAATGTACTCGCAGTAAGATGGCTGCATATGCTTGATAATGAGAAACTCCTGATCCATTGCTTTCAGGAGAGTTTAGCTGAATCGGCCTTAAGCTGGTATATGCAACTAGAAGGGGGCCAAATCCAAACCTGGAGACACCTGGCGAGATGCCTTTCTTCGTCGATATAAATACAATATAGATCTGACCCCCGAAAGAGCAGATCTACAACTATTAAGCAAGAAAGATGATGAATCCTTCAAAGCATATGCCCAAAGATGGAGGGAATTGGCAGCACAAGTGGAACCTCCTTTATCCAGACAAAGAGACTACATCCCTGTTCATCAATTCTTTGACGGGTCCTTATTATGACAAAATGATAGGGAACACATCAACACTCTTCGCAGATGTAGTCATTATAGGAGAAAGAGTAGAGCAAGGTCTGAAGAGCGGAAGGATTGCACGAGCAGAACTCCTCCAACTCCTCTACTCCATTCATTAAAAAGAGCCTCGGGAAAAAGAAAGGAGGAACGCGTAAATGCAATCAACTTGGCCATTCCTTCTTCCTCCTCTCAGCAAACTAAGTCACGTAGACCGGAAAGGAAGTTCACCCCAATACCCACTTCTTATGCAAGCTTAGTGTTAAAATTACTAGACGCCAAGCTCCTCGTACGCATCCCTCCCAAGAAGATGGAGCCACCATATCCAGAATGGTATAAGCTTAATGAAAAATGCAACTATCATTCGGACGCTCCAGGACATTCTACAGATAACTGCATAACCTTAAAGCATAAGGTCCAAGATTTAATAGATGCGGGATGGATCACCTTTGACGCATCTACTCCAAAGGTGGACGACCAGCCCTTATCAAAGCCTGAGTAAAAGACGGGATAAGGGAGACCAACAGATTAGGGCTCATCATTTTTACTTTTTTTTGCAATAAAAATAAAGAAATAATAAAAGCTTCCGATGTATTTCTCGTGATCCTTGTCCATGATCATGAGATTTTTGGTTAAATTGGGCTTTGTAAATATTTTCTTCTATCAATACAATGAGGCATTTTTTTTAATATACATATTCTCTTTCATTCTTTTCTCTCTCATACATTTAATAAAAGAATCTAAAACAAAGCATAACCCATACAGTCATGTCTGTGATTGAAAACTCCTTGGAAGATCTGAAAGCTGAAGACGAATGGATTGAGTCGGACAGTGAGGAGGGGACCATTTCCAGGATATGCAAAGGCTGTTAGAAAAAGAAGCTCAATCAATACAGCCCCATCAGGAGAAAGCTGAGGCTATCAATTTGGGATCAGAAGACGATAAGAAAGAAGTAAACATCGGTACCCAAATTAATAATGACGTCAGGGAAAGGTTAATACAATTACTAAGAGAATATATGGATGTGTTTGCTTGGTCCTACCATGATATGCCTGGGATTGACAAGAGCATAGTAGAGCATCGGTTACCAATAAAAGAGGGAATTCGAGCCGATCAAGCAAAAACTTCAGAAGAGTAAAACCAGAATGGTCCTTAAAAATTAAAGAAGAAGTAGAAAAACAATTGGATGCCAATTTTCTAATTGTATCAAAATACCCTGAATGGTTGGCCAACATTGTGCCAAGTCATAAAGAAAAATGGAAAAATCAGAGTATGCGTAGATTACAGGGATTTAAGCAGTGCAAGTTCGAAAGATGATTTTCCCTTACCACATATCGATATGCTTGGTAGATCATCCTGCTACAAATACTCTCTATTCTTTCATGGATGGATATGCAGGGTATAACCAGATTAAATTGGCTGTCGAAGATAGAGAAAAAACTTCCTTCATTACACCATGGGGTACATTCTGCTATAGAGTAATGCCTTTTGGACTCAAGAGCGAGGGCTACTTACCAAAGGGCTATGGTCACACTATTTCATGATATGATTCACAAAGAAATCGAAGTATATGTGGATGATATGATCACCAAGTCCAAAAATGAAATAGATCACCTCCAATATTTAAAGAAGTTATTCAATCGACTTCGAAAATACAGATTAAGCTCAACAGGCTAAATGCACATTCGGAATACGATCAGGAAAACTCCTTGGGTTTATTGTTAGTAAAAGAGGAATTGAGGTGGACCCTGATAAAACAAAGGCAATCATAGAAATGCCCCCACCAAGGACGGAAAAAGAAATCAGAGGATTCTTGGGTCGAATAAACTACATCGCACGGTTCATCGCGCAATTAACGGACAAGTGCATGCCTATCTTCAAGCTATTGCGTAAAAACCAACCGAAAGTTTGGAACGACGAATGTCAACAAGCTTCGAAAAAATCAAAATGTGCCTAACCAATCCCCAGATCCTGGTACCACCTGTGGAAGGAAAGCCCCTGATTCTTTACCTTTCAGTACTCGACGAATCCATGGGATGTGTGCTCGGTCAACAAGATGATACGGGTAAAAAAGAACAAGCCATATATTACCTCAGTAAAAAATTTCTAAACTATGAGACTCGTTATACACCACTCGAAAAAACATGTTGTGCATTGGTGTGGGCAACTCAACGTCTTCGACAATATATGGCCAGACATACAACTTGGTTGATTTCCAAAATGGACCCAATCAAATATCTGTTTGAAAAACCCGTTTTGACCGGAAGGATAGCCAGATGGCAGGTACTCTTATCAGAATTTGATATCGTTCATGTCACTCAAAAAGCTATCAAAGGAAGCCCTTTAGCAGATTATCTAGCACATGGACCAATAGACGAATATCAATCCATACAAGATGATTTTCCAGATGAGCACATAATGCACATCCAACATGAAGAACTAGAGAATAATGAGTGGATCATGTTCTTCGATGGAGCTTCAAATTTACTAGGACACGGGATCGGAGCTATTTTAATATCTCCCGAAAAGAAGTATATACCAGTAACAGCCAGATTAAACTTTGATTGCACAAACAATATGGCAGAATACGAAGCTTGTGCTCTAGGTATTCAAACAGCTTTGGATCATGGGGTAACTAGACTCAAAGTATTCGGTGACTCTTCCCTTGTTATTTATCAACTCAAGGGTGAATGGGAAACTAAAAATTCCAAGTTAATCCCTTATCTTGGAACACATTCGTAACATGACTTCAAAAATGGAAAACATCGAGCTTCGAGTATGTCCCTCGGGAAGACAACCAAATTGCAGATGCATTGGCAACATTATCATCCATGTTCACATTAGAACAAGAACATGAGATGCCCATCATCCAAGTCAAAAGGTACAATAAACAAGCCTTTTGTATGATGATAGGCAGTGAAAAAGATGAAACCCCTTGGTATCATGACATAAGGCGATACTTAACAAAGGGTGAATACCCAGGAGGGAATCGAGTGACAATGATAAAAGGATTATTCGGAAAAGGGCGTAGGGTTTATGTTGATAGGAGAAACCCTTTATAAAAAGAATTTTGACTCCACTTTGCTAAGATGCGTCAATCTCAAAGAATCTCAGAAGCTCGATTAGGGAAATACATGAAGGAGCCTTCGGGACGCACGCCCAGGGCATATCATGGCTAGGAAAATCCTCAGGGCAGGATATTTTTGGTCCACGATGGAAAAGGGCTGTCATCAGTATGCCAGAAAATGTCACAAATGTCAAGTACATGCGGACAACGTGCATGTTCCACCGGTACCTCTCAATGTTATGGCTATCCCATGGCCATTTGCCATGTGGGGCATGGATGTTATTGGTCCCATTGAACCTAAGGCATCCAATGGTCATCGATTTATTCTGGTGGCTATTGACTACTTCACTAAATGGATAGAAGCTGCATCCTACGCGCATGTGACTAAAAAGGTAGTGGTCACCTTCGTTCAAAAGAATATCATATGTCGATATGGTACCCGGCATCGTCTCATTCCAGATAACGGGTCCAATTTGAATAATAAGATGATGGAAGAATTATGTCAAGATTTCAAAATTCAACACCATAATTCTTCTCCTTATCGAGCCCAGAAATGAATGGCGCGGTCGAAGCGGCCAATAAAAATATCAAGAAGATTGTTCAAAAGATGGTTAAAACCTATAGAGATTGGCATGAAATGTTACCTTTTGCTCTTCATGGTTATCGAACATCTGTACGGACTTCAACAGGGG
The DNA here is from genome assembly GCA_963425845.1 of Sphenostylis stenocarpa. NCBI lineage: Eukaryota > Viridiplantae > Streptophyta > Magnoliopsida > Fabales > Fabaceae > Sphenostylis > Sphenostylis stenocarpa. The sequence continues at coordinate 54,404,978 of OY731400.1, forward strand.
CTACTCCATTTTCCCTGGTATATGGTGTGGAGGCAGTGTTACCAATAGAAGTCGAAATACCTTCCTTGCGAATCATAATGGAAGCAAAACTAGCAGAAGCCGAATGGATTCAAAGTCGATACGATCAATTAAACCTTATCGATGAAAAGCGGCTGAATGCTATATGTCATGGACAAGCCTATCAAAAGAAGATCAAGAAGGCTTATGATAAAAAAGTCCACCCTCATACTTATCAAGAAGGGGATCTAGTTATAAAGAAATTGCTTCCAACCCAGAAGGATAAAATTGGAAAATGGGCAGCAAATTACGAAGGACCCTTTGTGGTCAAAAGAGCTTTCTCAGGAGGGGCACTTATCCTCACCAATATGGATGGAGAGGAATTTCGACACCCAATCAGATTCAGACGCGGTGAAGAAGTATTATGCTTGAAGACATTGCTCAAGACCCGTCAGGAATGAAAATCCGCAAAGGATGTTCCTGGGCAAAAGATAGGGTCCATATTCCTCGCTAGGATACGTCCTAGGCAAAAAGTAGAGGTAAAAAAAAAAAAAAAAAAAAAAACTAAGAGCAATGGTTACTTTAGTCGAAAACCGAAAAGGCGGCTAAAGTAACATTCTTCCAGAAGCAAGCAGTCTGCATAGTCTTCACTCTGAGCTCAGGCATCTCAACTGAAGTAATTAGGAGAACCAGGGGGCAGATATCATGGACATGACTGTATAAGCCTAAACGAGTACAGCCAACCTTGACTACCCATTCTTCTAAATACCTTTTGTAATCCTTCTATAAAAGAAATAAAATTTTGCTCATTTATCAATAAAATTCCCTTCCATTTCCTTTCTCTTGACCAAATATTATGGAAATGCCTCTTTATTGATATGCACAAAGACTTTTAATCAAAGATCAAACATTCATCTAAAAAAGGGAAGCGTATAAAAATAATAAGAGAATAAACGCCTGCTAGGATATTCTTAGGTAAAAACTAGGGTAGCACCTGCTAGATCGCAAACCCCAAAAAAAAGACGGTCTAGGCAAAAAATAAGGCAAAAGCCCCCTAAGATATCCTAGGCAAAAATTGAGGCAGCCAGCTAGATCGAAAACCAGTAAAGGGCGGTCTAGGCAAAAGATAGGGCTAAAACCAAAAGATGAGTAAAAGATGAGCCCATCATTAAGGTCATAAAAAGAGGAGCCCATAGGCATATTCATAAGAAGCCAACGGGAGAAGGCCAGTTACTTTCTAAATGCATTAAAAATAAATAAACAATAGATTGCATTTAGGACATTCACACACAAAATAGTTGCATAATATGACTTTGTCAAAATCAAGAAAAATAATTTTCTTCAAACAAAAATATTAAACATGCATATAAGGAGGTTAGTCTCCGCACTTGTGATTGAAAACAGGAAGCGCCAGAATCCAGTCTCCATATGAAAATCAAAATCGCGAAAAACGAAATCAAAATCATTTCAGCAACATAAGGAACTTCAAAGAAACTAGTTCCAACCATCAACCTTCTACAATAATAAAAGAAGGTACATCGAAAGAAGAAAGGCTAACGGAAAGGCTTGACCATACCCAAGCAACGGATCCTTGCCTACTCCAGAGGCAAGACAAAAAGATTACCTCGCGACTAAGCTTCATCACCACATGAGTCATCAAGCACACTCACGCAAGAGTCTCCATTTCATTCCCCAAAGAAGAACAAGGACTACACAAGAGTCCATCGAAAGAAAGCACAAAATCAAAACATCCCAATCACTAGGGGCAACAAAAAGAAAGAAAATAAAAGCCTTTCATCCTCCAACAAAGGCCACTACATGAAAAAGCCGAAAGAAAATCCCCAAGAAGAGCACATCAAGAAAAATCTACAAAAGCGGAAAAGGAGAAATTTCCATCCCCAGGAAGCCGATAAAATTCCCCAGGGATCATTACAAAGAGAAGAGAAAATATATATCTTTCCATCTAACGTGCATAAAAGGCGCACATACAAACCCATTCCCAGCAGAAATAAAAGCATAGACAAAAGCCAGTTCAAGCAATAAGGAGTCAAAAACTCCATTTTCCCTCTAAGGGGGCAATTCAAAAGAGATCTCGAGTCAGAGCAATCAAATTCTCAAAAGAAAAAATTTCACAGGTGAGCTTACAACGGAACTCCTGTTTGCTCAAAATAAGCAAAGAGCTAATATCCCAAAGAAATGGGAAATTAACCTATGCGAGAGGTAATGCAAGCCCAAAAGCATAAAAGTCTTCACCATCAGCTGAAGCAATTGCCTAATCAAGAGGCACAATCAAAGTCCCCAATAAATTCCTCAACGAAGAATCCAGGTAAAACAGGATGACTAAAATAGAAAAGTCAAAAAGAAAGAAAATCAATCATTCCTCACGGAATAGGCGCATGATCAGAGACAATAAGTCGCCAGGAACCGGGTGAGGGTACGTACTCACCTAAGCCTTGCAAAACGGGGCTTACAAAAAACTTATACCGGGTGGGGGTACATACTCACCTAAGCCTTGCAGAACGGGGCTTACCAAAAACTTCATACCGGGTGGGGGTACGTACTCACCTAAGCCTTGCAGAACGGGGCTTACAAAAAACTTCATACCGGGTGGGGGTACGTACTCACCTAAGCCTTGCAGAACGGGGCTTACCAAAAACTTCATACCGGGTGGGGGTACGTACTCACCTAAGCCTTGCAGAACGGGGCTTACCAAAAACTTCATACCGGGTGGGGGTACGTACTCACCTAAGCCTTGCAGAACGGGGCTTACCAAAAACTTCATACCGGGTGGGGGTACGTACTCACCTAAGCCTTGCAGAACGGGGCTTACCAAAAACTTCATACCGGGTGGGGGTACATACTCACCTAAGCCTTGCAGAACGGGGCTTACCAAAAACTTCATACCGGGTGGGGGTACGTACTCACCTAAGCCTTGCAGAACGGGGCTTACCAAAAACTTCATACCGGGTGGGGGTACGTACTCACCTAAGCCTTGCAGAACGGGGCTTACCAAAAACTTCACACCGGGTGGGGGTACGTACTCACCTAAGCCTTGCAGAACGGGGCTTACCAAAAACTTCATACCGGGTGGGGGTACGTACTCACCTAAGCCTTGCAGAACGGGGCTTACCAAAAACTTCATACCGGGTGGGGGTACATACTCACCTAAGCCTTGCAAAACGGGGCTTACACAAAAAAAACTTCATACCGGGTGGGGGTACGTACTCACCTAAGCCTTGCAAAACGGGGCTTACAAAAAACTTCATACCGGGTGGGGGTACGTACTCACCTAAGCCTTGCAAAACGGGGCTTACACAAAAAAACTTCATACCGGGTGGGGGTACGTACTCACCTAAGCCTTGCAAAACGGGGCTTACCAAAAACTTCATACCGGGTGGGGATACGTACTCACCTAAGCCTTGCAGAACGGGGCTTACAAAAAACTTCATACCGGGTGGGGGTACGTACTCACCTAAGCCTTGCAGAACGGGGCTTACCAAAAACTTCATACCGGGTGGGGGTACGTACTCACCTAAGCCTTGCAGAACGGGGCTTACCAAAAACTTCACACCGGGTGGGGGTACGTACTCACCTAAGCCTTGCAGAACGGGGCTTACCAAAAACTTCATACCGGGTGGGGGTACATACTCACCTAAGCCTTGCAGAACGGGGCTTACAAAAAACTTCATACCGGGTGGGGGTACGTACTCACCTAAGCCTTGCAGAACGGGGCTTACCAAAAACTTCATACCGGGTGGGGGTATGTACTCACCTAAGCCTTGCAGAACGGGGCTTACCAAAAACTTCACACCGGGTGGGGGTACGTACTCACCTAAGCCTTGCAGAACGGGGCTTACCAAAAACTTCATACCGGGTGGGGGTACGTACTCACCTAAGCCTTGCAGAACGGGGCTTACCAAAAACTTCATACCGGGTGGGGGTACATACTCACCTAAGCCTTGCAAAACGGGGCTTACACAAAAAAACTTCATACCGGGTGGGGGTACGTACTCACCTAAGCCTTGCAAAATGGGGCTTACAAAAAACTTCATACCGGGTGGGGGTACGTACTCACCTAAGCCTTGCAAAACGGGGCTTACACAAAAAAACTTCATACCGGGTGGGGGTACGTACTCACCTAAGCCTTGCAAAACGGGGCTTACAAAAAACTTCATACCGGGTGGGGGTACATACTCACCTAAGCCTTGCAAAACGGGGCTTACAAAAAACTTCATACCGGGTGGGGGTACATACTCACCTAAGCCTTGCAAAACGGGGCTTACCAAAAACTTCATACCGGGTGGGGGTACATACTCACCTAAGCCATGCAGAAAGGGGCTTACAAAAAAACTTCATACCTAGTGGGGGTAAGTACCCACAAAAGTCTAGTCAAATACAGACTTAAACCAGATAGGGGTTAGTACCTATCAAGATATTTATCATCCGGAGGATCGACGAGGAGCGATATCAGGAAGGATAGCCAGGCAAAAGGGTTAACTCCTTCCCCTACCAACTAATTATGTCGGCATGTTAAAGCCAACGAATTAGTTAGGCAGGTGAAGGGGGGCAGCTGTAGACCCCTAATTTTGCCCGGCCTCTCAAATAAAAGCTAGGGAAACTTCATACAGTTCACCCGGCTTCATATCAAAGAAAAACCAAGAAAGACCTCCCACAACAAAGACGGAGTTCACCCATTCACACAATAAAGACCAAAGAGACTTCCTACACAAAGACAAAACTCGCCCGACATCTTAATGAAGGCCAAGAAGACTTCCTATATGAAGATAAAGCTTCAACGGACACACATCGGCATCAATCTACGTCCGAAAAAGGAAAGGAAAGCTTCCGGGGTCCCAGAACACGAAACCTGGACAAAGCAGGCCGAGACCACGGTCCCAGAAGTGGGACGGCCGTCCCAGCTGCTATTTCACAGTTGGGACGCGCGTCCGTATGTGGGACGGCCGTCCCAAACCCATTTTAAGTGGGACGGCCGTCCCGGCTTCCCTGGGGGTCCCGTTCTGTGTAAATTTGCCATTTGGGACGGCCATCCCAGTCCAGACGGCCGTCCCAACCCAGACGGCCGTCCCAAAGTGCGCCAGCTGCGAAAAACTATAAATAGGAGCCTCATTTGCTCATTTTTACACCAGAGACACTCCAGAGAGCTCTGAAACACTTTAGAGCACTTGTCTACTTCTCTCTCTCTCTCGAATGATCTTTCCGATTGCCTTAAATAGGTAACAATCGGTTAAGGAATTATATTCCGACATTTGATTCTTCTTTAAATTTTTAGTAGAGTCGATCTTGTATTGGTGAGGAGAGACTGTGTAGAGAGAGGGGTTGCCAAAACGCATCCTCACAGTTCGAGGTTCTCAATATAAAGCTTGCTACGGAGGTTCTTTTCAATTCCCTTCTCTTTTATTGTTTTATTTATTATTTTATTGTTTTATTTAGCTTTATTATGTCATGTAGAATAGGATCATGTAGATAGCTATTTTAATATCTCTTTTATTGCTTTATTTAGCTTTATTCATCATTTTATACACGCAACATAGAATAAAATCATGTAGATAGCCATTTAATATTATGTAATAAAATAGGGTAATCGCGTAATTTCTCGTAGTCTTTATTTAAATGAATTAATCTGTCATAGGGAACCCGAAAGGGGCGTTGTGGGGTGCTAACACCTTCCCCACACGTAACTAACTCCCTTACCCAACTCTGGTTATAATGGCCAAGTGCGGTTTTTCTTAAAATCAACATTTTTTCCTTTTCCAATGTTTATGGTCAAAACATTGGTGGCGACTCCATAAGAACCCCTTTTCGAAAACCTTTTAAAACAAAAACGTGAGTCTAAACCATCTTTTCGCGACCGCTCGCATAAACGTTTCTAAGACGTCCCCCTCCGGACGTCGGAAAGGGACGGCGGCGACAATAGTGAGCGCTCCCCCCCTCATTTCACACAGTTCTTCCACTTTCCCTTCTACAATTTCTTCAAATTCTCTTCCTAGAGTCCCATCGAAGCATTTCTGGAGTTTCTGAGAGTCTTAGAGAACTTTTTATAGCATTTCGAGAGAGTTTTTCGGCGTTATAAGAGCGAAGGGCTGCCAAAACGCACCCTACTTTCAAGAAAATTAATCAACAGCTTGCCTCGGAGGTTTCTTCATTCTCTCCCTCTCTTTTACTGTCTTTATTTTTATGATTAAATTGCGTAATAGACATTAGGGTCATGTAGTCATTATTTTAATTTCGCAAATAAAAGGGTAAAAACGTCTTTTCAAGAGTTCATTTATAAAATAGCTGGCCTATCATAGGGAACCCAAAAGGGGCGTCGTAAGGGAACTAACACTTCCCTTACACGTAACTAACTCCCTTACCTAACTCTTGTTTTAACGACCAAAGTTGGTTTTTCGAAAAACCAACGCCTTTTTCCTCCTTTTTCGATGTTTCCGGTAAAAACATCGGTGGCGACTCCATAAGAACCCTTTCAAATTAGTTCTTAGGTTAGCCTGGTTATCGGACAACCTAAGAACACCTTTTCAAAAACCTCACCCTTAGGTTCAACCCGGTTATCGGACAACCTAAAGGCATTGTAACCTCACACATAAAAATGCGAAAACGGAAAAGTCGGAACCATCGTGTCGCTCCGACCGCCGCTTTTTGACGGCGGCCACAGATGGTGACTCTGCTGGGGAAGCCTAGAGAGTTGATCCCATTTAGTGATGGGTCAGCATAATAAATAAACTAAGAAATTTTGCTTTTACCCTACCTTGTATTATAACATGCTTTAAACGCTTGACTTTAATAACTGTTGTTTGTTTATTTTTATGCAAGTGAGAAATCCATAGGGAGTGGGTGGCAGGTTCGGTTCGCTGTAGTGATGGCCTTGAGCCCACCAGTGTGATCGGAAACCACCACTCAAGGTGATAACCTTCCTCTTTTGGCACAAAGACTGACTATGGCCTTAGTGCTAAGCATGGTCGGAAGGATGGACAGTGGGGACCCTATAATGGGGGCACCTTGGGGGCCTTAGCCTTGGTGAGAACAGTTAGAACCTACCTTCGCCAATGCACTTTTCTACAGGAAAACCCTACCTCGTGATTAAAACAACTTCTCGCCTGTTCGCGGATGATTGAATTGTATGCGCATTTGTTTGTTGCATTTGATTGCATAGCATAACCAAACAACAGAAAAATCACAAAAAACATTTTTCGCAATAAACGCCCTTATCTCGGACAGTCTACCTTTTAGCTAGCCTGGTTTCAGGTTCTTTGTAAGCTAAGTAGACACGCAGTCCGACAGAAGAGATAAGGGACGCTAAACATTACTCTTTCGCAATAAGCCATTTTTATCTCGGATAGTCTGCCTTTTAGCTAGCATGGCTCCAGGTTCTTTGTAGGCTAAGTAACCACGCAGTCCGACAGAAGAGATAAAAGGCTCTAAAATAAAATAAAGACCCAAATCAATAAATGGGACCTTGTTCATAAACATTACACTCATAAATCATTCATACATGTAGTTTATTTTCAAATATATATATATATATATAATAAAAGCACAAATACCATACATCATGTAGAAATAAAACATGATAAATAGGAAAAATAAACACTCACATTCATACCTACAATAAGCATCATATTCATAAAACATGCATTTTGGTTTTAAAAAATGGAGGGGACTGGTAGACAATTGAAGAAAGTGGACATTCCCCGGTACCATACTAAGAAGTTAGAACGGCTTTGTGCGATAATGCCACCAGAGGTCCGCTCCGACTTTGAAAAATCCTATGGACGGATCCTCGACTCGCTGAAGATCTGTGTCGATCCTATTTTCATCAGGGTTCTAGTTCATTTTTGGAAATCCAGTATGTGCTGCTTCAAATTTCCACAGTTCGATATGGTGCCCACTTTAGAGGAGTACAAGATTATGCTAAAATGGCCCAAATCAGCTGGGGTCCATATCTGCCACGGGGCATACACTCCTGCAGCATAAATCGCTGCCATCATCCGATTACCATTCCGGCAGACTACCCTGATTGAAAAAGGGAACATCTAGGGTTGGAAAGTTTCAATGTTAGAAGACCATCTGTCCACTTTGGCTGAAAGGGCAGAATGGGTCGCTTTTAACAAAACCCTAGCCTTGATCATATTTGAAACAATCTTGTTTCCCTTCCACGTCGACACAGTGGATCAAGCCGTCATGGACGCCTTCTTCGCCTGGGACGTGAACTCAAAGAGTCCCTTGCCTGCACTTCTTGCCGACACCTTGCTCTCGGTGGAATTTTGCCGCCAGAGCCAAGGAAAAACACTCCGTTGTTGCTCTTCATTACTTTTTGTGTGGGGAATCACACATTTCTACGCCTCTAGTCACATGGGGATGTTCCCCGACCCTTTGAGGAGCTTCTCCAAAATCCTCTCCACCGACGCCTAACCTCAGAGTGGAAGGACGAGTTGGAACAATGGGACGCCAACCAATTATCCTAGGTTTGCCCTTGGTTCCAACCCGGCCCAGTCCTCATCAAATGTGGAGATTATTCGAGCATACCATTGATAGGACTCAGGGGTTGCATAGCCTATTCACCTAGAGTAGCTATGAGACAACTCATGAGGACTCAAACTACAATATCCCGAGAGGAGCTCGGAGGACTGTGTTTCTTCGGAGACCCATGCACCATCGCCAACTCACTAGCCGTGAGAAGAGCATGGGAGAAACCAATCTTTATGGGAGATAGAGAGCTAGGAAAAGCTCGAATAGTTTTCTCCAGTGACTATTAAGAGTGGAGACGCAAAAGAGGAATGTCTCAACCATCCACCTCACTCGCTACATGTGCAAATAGTGAAGAGTTGCAAAATCAAGTCGACGCCTTACCCGGAGGATAGAAATCATGGGATCCCAGATGAGGGCCCTTGAAGAAAGAGAACAAGCATCTATCCTCACCATACACGGTCTACAGAGGCAATGCAAGAAAAATGATCATGAAATAGAGCGCCTCAAGGATCAATGTGCTGACTCTTACGAGCAAGCTATCCGAGCATCCAAAGCTGCTAGAACCAGCTCGGATAGCCAACTTCAAGAAATAACCGCCAAATCAGCACACCTTGAGGCCGAATCAGCAAAACAGGCTCAAACGATCAAAGAATTGTTACAAGACCTCACAAGGACTCGGTCAGAAATACGCCAAGAGCGAGAGGCCAACCAAAGACTCAATAGAAGTCTCACTGAGCTACACTGCAAAGAAAGAGATGGGCTAGCTCAGTATGGTCAAGTACTACGAGAAAAGGACCGAGCCCTTGCAAAACTCGATGAGCTACAAGCCTTGGTCGTCCATCAAGAGGTGAAGATCAAAGAAGCTCAAAAGTACAGTGAAGATATGAGCCAAGCAGTCTAGAAGCAAAGTGAAGCACTCGCTCGTCACGTCCGAGAAGCCGAAAGGGAATTACATAGAGATCAAGACCCACCTGTGGGTTTCTTTAGGCTTTTCCGTTTCTGTCAAAAGTTGCTTCGTATTATGGAATAGGGGAATGTACACCTTCTACGGATGAATGAAACTTTTCCTTATTCAATGATTGTCTACTTGCATACATATCATTCATTCATTTGCACATTTAACTTCCCCTCCTTCACTTTTAATAAACAAGATAATAAAAAGGAAGGATTAATTGACACGTCTTCCAAATCAGAAGAATGCAAAGAACGCCGCTTTTAATCAAGCTCTCCCCAATGGTCGATCCACCACAAGAGGATAATAAGCCTCGACCGTTGGTCCTCAAAACCAATAAGGAAGAGGGGGCAAGGACACCCGTGCGACTATTTATGTCACGTACTTTCCCCTACGAATCAAATAAAGTTGTACCATGGAGATACAGGGAACCTTCACCGATAAAGGAGGATATCTCCAATATAGCCGGCATTGGGGACATGACTAGAAGTAGAAGGATTTACTCCCCCAAGGACTTACAAGAAGATGCCCCCAAAAATAAAGGAAAAAATAAACAGACCGAAGAAAAGGAAAATAAAGAATCCAAGGAGGAGACCGAGGAATTACTCCAGTTTATACGGCAAAGCAAGTATTCCATTATTGATCAGCTCAATCATACACCTGCAAAGATAACTCTATTATCTCTAATGTTGAGCTCGGAACCACATAGAAGCGCCCTGATGAAGGTCTTGAGTGAAGCGCATGTACCTCACACCATATCCCAAGAAAAGGTTGAGAGGATCGTTGGTCACATTACGGCAAGCGATCACCTCACTTTTACAGAGGAAGAACTCCCCCTTGAGGGGTCAAACCACAATAAGCCCTTGCACATCTCCATCAAGTGCAAAGAATACCTCATCACCAAAGTTCTTGTGGATAACGGGTCATCCTTGAACGTGATTCCCAAGTGCACACTCGACAAGCTAATTATTCAAGGAACCCGTCTGCACCCAAGCAGCACTATCGTTCGAGCCTTCGAGGGATCCAAATGAGAAGTAGTGGGGGAAGTCAACCTGCCAATTCAGGTTGGACCCACTATCTTCAATGTCGATTTCCATGTAATAGATATTACTCCGGCATATAGTTGTCTCCTCGGCAGGCCTTGGATTCATGACGCTAAGGCAGTACCTTCAACGCTCCACCAGAAAGTCAAGTTTATAGTGGATGACAAATTGGTCACGGTCCAAGAAGAAGATGATATCCTGATCAGTGGATCGTCAACCCAACCTTATGTGGATGCGGCTGAAGAGGCTCTTGAAACATCTTTTCAAGCGCTCGAAATTTATAGTGTAGAGAGACTTCCCAAAAGCACGAAGGTAGCCCGCATAATGATAAAGCATGGTTACCATCCTGGGCAAGGACTGGAGGCAGATTCCCAAGGCATGAGGGACCCCCCAGAATTCAAAGATAATCCTTTCAAGTATGGCCTAGGATATGACCCTACTAAGGGTCGAGCAGAAGGAAGAAAAGGGAAGTCTCCCCTCCGCACACTCAAACAGATATTCCGAAGCGGAGGGATGCAAGCGTCAAGAGCTACCCTAGTTATTAGGATATCTTTTCCTTCGCTTAAGGGATGTAAACCCAATGATTGTTAGATATTATCCCCCGGAGCTAGCCCGACCCCCGGGCATTTCAGGGCACATATTCCCTTATTAATTAATAAAGAATACATTTCTTACTATCTGCTTCTCTTCTTGCTATTTCATGACTATACCTCACAATAACCTTGTCTAAAGTAAACAAAGAAAAAAGAGAGAGAAGAATAAAAAGCACATCCAGGTAATCAAAATTTACCATTGCCATTACAATCAAGCTGGTCGATTAGAAGCACAAAATAAGACTTTACCTCATCATAAATAAAGTCGTGTTTCGCCAACATTGTGAAAAGAAAAACACAACATAAAAAATGCAAAAAAGAGAAAAAGCCCATAGGAGCCAAAGGGCAAAATACCCGGTAGGAAACCCATTAAGGGGGCTACGCAAAAGATAGGGTCAACCCGGTAGGACACCCGAACAAAAATAAAGGGTAGCCTAGGCAAAAGTTAGGGTTACAAAATAAAGTCATCTAGGATTCCCTAAACAAAAACAAAAAAGGAACCTAGACAAAAAATAGGACAAAAACACAATATCCTAGTTCGAAAACCCAAAGGGCGATCTAGGGAAATCAACCAGCCATAAAAAGCAATGGAAATAGGCTAAGGCGCAAATTCAAACAAAAAAAAGGAACAAACGTTTGCCTAGACAAAAGCTTAAACACCAAGGCCTAACCTTAGCCAGCCATTCTTACAAAATCCTTTCTAATAAAATCAATCGTCTAAAACACAAGTCGTTGAATTTACCCTCTACTTCTTTTCTCTTGACCCTCACAATATTATTCTAACAATTAATTTGGGAATATTGAGGTGTATAGTCAACTAGAGGATTGAAACCCCTAAAGTGAAAAAAAAGGGACACCAATATGGCAAAGTGTGCTCTCCAAAAAGAAAAGAAAAGAAAAAAAGAAAGAAAGAAAAAAAGAAAGTTATTCTTCGGTCACGAGAAGTCTGGAACGGTACAGCCAAGTACAACAAAAGAACCAAGATCAGAGTGCACCCATCTCTACAAGACGTATTAGTTAAATCCTTCTGAAAAACAAATAAAATAGGCATTATAGGACATCAAACATGAAAACATTGCATGTATAAAATGTTTTTGAACAAGGTCCTATTTTCTTCCAAAAAAAAATCCATCTAAAAAATGAGACCGTCGTCTCGTCCTCCCAAACCGCCGTCTCGACTCTCGCTGAGACGAGACCGTCATCTCGACATTTGAGACCGCTGTCTCGATTTTGACAAAGACGAGACCGCCTTCTCGCCTGGCGAGAGGGCCGTCTCGCCATAGGTCAAAATCGAGACCACCGTCTCGAAGTTCCAGACGGTGGTCCTGAACCTCGCCAATTCGAGACGGCGGTCCCGATTCTTCTGCGAGGGCCTATATATAGGAGGCCTTGGGGGGTTCCTAGGCATCCCTTTCTGCACTCTCCTACCTATTTTTTATATATTCAAGCATCCTACTCCCAAAAATGCATAGAGGAGATGCATCCAGAAAGAGAAGGGGTTCTTCTGGCCCCAGTAGCTCCACGGCCCCAGCCCCACAAGATCCAACACAACTCTCGCCCTTACACCAAGCTCGCCTGCAAGATATTCAAGGGTACACTTGACACCCCATGCTGAGACTGGACTTCGGTATCCTCGCCGAGTTCGGTTGGGAAGACGACGTTCGCGCCTACTTCGACAACATCAGATGGCGCTTCTTGCTCCAGCCTCCTCCCACTCACGTTTACCCATAGGCAGTGATGGAATTCCTCGCCTCCATCGCCTATTGCGAGATTCCCACCATGGTGCCGAGCCTTCCATCGACGAAGATGGTAACCTACTTCATGAACGGGATGTACCGGACCACCACCCTGGACGAGGTCAATGTATCCATTGGATTCGTCCGGCCCGAGGACATACTAACTCGGGAATACCAGGACGCCATCTGCGAGCACCCCGCTACCCTGTCGGCGAGATGTGGGAGGAGATGACCGGGATGCACACTATGCCATCCCTGCTGAAGGGCTCCACACTCACCCCCGCCCTCCACATTTGCCACAAGCTACTGGCTGGGACTGTCCACGGGCGGAAGGAGAGTCAGGGTAAGGTCACCCACCCAGATCTCTTCGCCCTCTACTGCATGAGCCAAGTGCACCGGTGCAACCCCGACTACTTCTTCTTGAAGGCCCTCAAGGATTTTGGGAGACGTTCCGTGGGAGCCATCCTCATGGCTCCCCTCATTACCCCACTGGCAGGAAAATGGGGGTGTAGCCGCAGGGAAGAACTGGCCTCCAACCTTCGACCCGAGACTATCAACGGGTCCGTCCTGGTCAGCATGGGGATGCTGCTCCACCAAGGGTCTCGGTTGATCCTCCACCCCTCACTGGACATAACTCTGGATCTCAGGGACATCGTGGCAATGCAAGATCTCCTCACACCCTTGGATTTCTAGCAACAACAACAGTAGCAACAACATCAGCAACAACAGCAGTACACGGACGACTTTGCTGGAATCAACCGTAACATTTACAACTTGCACTAGCAATTCGACCAAATGTCCCTAAGACAAGACTAGAGGTCTTTAAGGCAGGACGTCTTCGACACAAGGATGGAGACCTTCAGTCATATGCAAGAGGAAATAAGGCAAGACCTGGTGATGTTCTGACAAGAACACCTCGACGCAGTCCGAAACCAGGCGGAATTCCAGAGGCACATGTACCGGCAATTCCCTCCTCCCAGATCGTCTCCCGGCTCAAGTCCACCATCTTAGGGATAGTACTCAAAAATAAATGCTGTAACCAAAATTTATCATAAATAAAAATTTTATCTCACCCATTCTTGCTCTCTCTTTTTCAAAAAAGTTAGCGTAGTAAAAAGAAACTAAAAGTCAAAAGACTTATGCTTAATCTCGAAAAAGCCAAAATCCGAAATCGCGAGAAAAAGATACCATCGCGGAAAAAGGCAAGATTAAAAAATAAAACAAGTCAAACTACATTGACCAAAAGTTTCTTCAACAACCGACCAAAGTCGAGCTGCAAGTCAAAGACCATCCCAGCAGCTAACAAGCTGGATGAACACCAAAAGAATCCCCGACACAGACCGGACGACCACTCCCAGAAAAGACAAAAATAAAGACAAAAGAAAGTATCTCAACACTAGGCGCATGAGCTAGAGTAGTAAGCCGCCACCACAGCCAAAGGGTCAGCTACCACAAGAAGGAACATCCGAAGGCACTTCACCAGATGGGGGTGTGTACTCATCAAGCCTTACAAAAGGGGGCTTACCAGACGGGGGTTCATACTCGTCAAACACCAGATGGGGGTTCATACTTGTCGTCGCCGTCTTAAAAGAGGCGGTCGGAGCGACGCGATGGTTTTTTCGACCCTCTTGTTTTCGCGTTTTTTATGGGTGGTTACAACGCCTTTAGGTTGTCCGATAACTGGGCTAACCTAGGGGCGAGGTTTTCGAAAGGTGTCCTTGGGTTGTCCGATAACCGGGCTAACCCAAGGACTTATTTATTTTGAGTTCTATGGAGTCGCCACCGACGTTTTTACCGGAAACATCGGAAAAGGTTTTTGAAAGGCATTGGTTTTCGAAAACCAACTTTGGTCATTAGAACCAGAGTTGGGTAAGGGAGTTAGTTACGTGGTAAAGGAAGTATCAGTTCCTTTACTACGCCCCTTTTGGGTTCCCTATGACAGGCCAACTTTTATTGTTAATAAATAAACCGGAAAATATGCTTTTGCCCTTTTTATTATGCGGAATTTAAAGTGATGACTACATGACCCTAATCTATTGCATAATTGAAATTAAAGCGTTAAAAGTAGAGAGGGAGAAATTAAACCTCCGAAGCAAGCTTTTTTATATTTCTTTAAAAGAAATGGGTGCTTTTTGGCAGCCCTTCACTCTACAAGACGCCGGAAACTCTTCTAGACGTCGAAAAAAATGCTCTCAAAGACACTCAGAAACTCCGGAAATGCGTCGGAGGGATTCTAGAGAGAAGTTTTTAGAGAGAAGGCAGAGTTAATGCTTGAGGTGTGTGGAAATGAGGGGGGGAGGACCCCTATTTATAGGTTTTCGCGCCTGTCAGTGGCGAGACCGCCGTTCTCGTCTGACAGGGTCGAGACCGCCGTCTCGCCCTGCCAAAATGGCGAGACCGCCGTTTGGGAAAGAGAGACCGCTGTCTCACCCTTCGTAGGTGGCGAGACCGCCGTCTCGTTTGGCGAGACGGCAGTCTCGCCACTTGCATGAGGCGAGACGGCGGTCTGGGAAATCCAGAGGGCGGTCTCGTCCCAACAAGGCGAGAAAACTTATTTTTTTGTACAGAAAACTCCCTCCTATCCTAGTATGGGGCCTAATAGTCTCTCCTAATGGCTTGTTAGGCTTCATCCATCTTCGAATAGGAGGTCTTCTGCTCTTTATTTAGAGGCCGGGCAAGATTTGGGGTCTACAATACTCATCGACCAAAGGGATCAGCTACCGTCAGAAGGAGCATCCTGGAGGCGAACAACACACTTTTTCCCAGAAGATCAACCGCCACAAGACGGAACATCCGAAGGCTAACCGGGCAAGAGGATCAACTCCTTTACTCTCCAGTCGATCTACTCGGCATGACAGGCCAGCAATCGACTAGGCGGGTAAAGGCGGGGCAGCTGTAGACCCCAAATCTCGCCGGCCTCAAATAAGAGCAGAGGACATACTATTCGAAGATGGACGAAGCCTAAGAAGCCACTAGGAGAGACTATTAGGCCCCATATTAGGATAGGAAGGATCTTCTGTATAAAAATAAGGATTTTTGCCTTTAGGAGTCGAGCCACCATCTCGCTTTACGGGACCGTTGTCTCGCCATTGATGCAAGTCGAGACCGCCGTCTCGTTTGGCGAGACGGCCGTCTCGCCACTTGCCAATGGAGAGACCCCCCTCCCGTTTGGCGAGAAGGCCTTCTCGTCACTTGAAAAGTCGATACCCCCGTCTCGCCAAACGAGATGGCCGTCTCGCAACTTTTGAAAGACGAGACGATCGTCCCGAATGGCGAGACGACCGTCTTGACCTTGTCAGTCGAGACGGTCGTCTCGACCTGACAAGCGCGAATCCCTATAAATAGTGAGCACTCCCCCCCTCATTTCACACAGTTCTTCCACTTTCCCTTCGACAATTTCTTCAAATTCTCTTCCTAGGGTCCCTTCGAAGCATTTCCGGAGTTTCTGAGAGTCTTAGAGAACTTTTTATAGCGTTTCGATAGAGTTTTTCGGCGTTATAAGAGCGAAGGGCTGCCAAAACGCACCTTACTTTCAAGAAAATTAATCAAAAGCTTGCCTCGAACGTTTCTTCATTCTCTCCCTCTCTTTTACTGTCTTTATTTTTATGATTAAATTGCGTAATAGACATTAGGGCCATGTAGTCATTATTTTAATTCCGCAAATAAAAGGGTGGTAAAAACGTCTTTTCAAGAGTTCATTTATAAAATAGCTGGCCTATCATATGGAACCCGAAAGGGGCGTCGTAAGGGAACTAACACTTCCCTTACACGTAACTAACTCCCTTACCTAACTCTGGTTTTAACGACCAAAGTTGGTTTTTTGAAAAACCAACGCCTTTTTCCTCCTTTTTCGATATTTCCGGTAAAAACATCGGTGGCGACTCCATAAAAACCCTTTCAAATTAGTTCTTAGGTTAGCCCGATTATCGGACAACCTAAGAACACCTTTTCAAAAACCTCGCCCCTAGGTTCAGCCCGGTTATCGGACAACCTAAAGGCATTGTAACCTCACACATAAAAACGTGAAAACAGAAAAGTCGGAACCATCGCGTCGCTCCGACCGCCTCTTTTTTACGGCGGTGATAGTTATATCTTTTGGTTAAATCTTAAACAATCTAGTTGATATTATCTTAAAAACATCTTCCTAATAATCAATTTTACAAAATCCGAACTGAATTAGGCATTTTAGATGCATCAAACAACACTTAGTTTTCAAATCTAGTTGTTTTAATCATTAAAAACAAGCTTTAATCGATTAAAAGCATTTATACAAAATTTTTCATACTGTTTTAATCGATTAAATGTCGATTAAATCGATTAAATGAACTTAAGTTTCTAGATTTCTAATTTCATCACTGTTTTAATCGATTAAAATAATGTTTTAATCGATTAAAAATAGTAACAAGAATATTTTAATCGATTTTGTCCTGTTTTTAATCGATTATTACCCTGGAAAGATAATTAAAGGCTTTAGTTAATGGTTATTCTTGTAACATGCTACTAAAGCATGATTCCCTTATCTTTACACGTATCTATTGTATTCATTACAAACGTGTTAATGAAGATAAGTTTGAATCAACTTTAATTGGTATTTCAGTAAGTAATATATCTTGTTGATATCATGATTTCTTATAATACTAGGGTTCAAAATACATTTTGTTACATGTCATACATTTTTTACTCCTCTATTCCCTATTTTTGATGAAGTCAAAGGGGGAGAATGGTGTTTTTATTTTTATTATTCTCACTATTTTAGGGGGAGTAGTAATATAGGGGGAGAAATGATTAATGTTTGAATACTCACAATGATTAATGTTTGAATACTCACTAATCTATATATTCAAGTGACTTCTTCTGCAGAGATATTATTCAAAGAGGTGTTTGTCTTCATCAAATAGGGGGAGACTAAAAGTGATGAAGATCTTATTGAATCATTTAAAACAAAGATCTTGTTGATTTGATGAAGTTAAAATGAAGTCAAAGGCTGATGAAGTCAAAATGAAGTCAAAGGTCACTTAGATAAAAGGGTAGAGTGATTAGTGAGTCTGCATCTTTACTTAGGTATAATCATTCTTATCTCTCTGCTGCATGAGGTTTCTTCATTTAAAAGATTTTACAAATGCCTCTAAAACGTGTTTAAACTGTTAAAAACAAAGTATTTTGTTAAAAGGTTTTTAAGTAATTATTTTAACTGATATTATATGAGCTTTATCAGTTAAAATGTTCTTAACACTTTTGTAACAGGTTTTTAACTGATATTTTTCGAAATAATCGATTATTTTCATTAGAAGGGTTTTTGAAAACCTTCTGCCAGTATTTTAACTGATGTAGAATTGAAATAATCGATTAAAATGACTTAAGTGTTAGAATCGCGCAGCGGAATTATCGCGTGGTCGGACAAAAACCAAGAGGGGGGGTGAATTGGTTTCTTAATAAAAATTAGGTTTTCAAAATTTTCCCCAAATTTTACCGATTAAAAACTGTGTAAATGTAAATAGAGAAGAGAAGAGAATCTTACACAGGAGATTTATACTGGTTCGGATCAGAAGACCCTACGTCCAGTTGCTAATCACTCAACAGAGGATTAACGTTGTCACTATAAACAAGTTGTTACAAACAGATTACAATTGAAAAGATAAAGATAAGAAAACACCTCTCTTGAAATCCACAAGAGATGATGAACAGCTTTCCCTAGAGACGACACAACACACAATCCACTAAGAACTTCACTTAGTGATTCTTATCGCTTCTAGCCCACACCAGGTTCCAAAAGCCCCTTTTCCTTGCAACAAACAGTTCTCTGGCACTCACAGCACTTAACTTTTGTATGGAAAAGGTTGTTCATTTTTTTTCTGAGTGCCAAAGAAGAGTTTAAGTAGAGAAAGTAGGGTTTAGGAATTGGGGATTTCGAAACTAGGGTTCTTGGTAATTGGGTTTTCGAAAATAGGGTTAATTTGAATTTTAAAATCAAAAACAGACTGAAATAATCGATTAAATGGAGTAATAATCGATTAAAACAGAGCCAATATCAACAGAACCCAAAACCTTTCTGTTTTAATCGATTATAAGGAGTTTTAATCGATTATTTGACCTAATAATCGATTATTTTGATGTTTAATCGATTAAAGCAGTGAGTTTATACTGAAAATGGTTTTTCTCACTGTTTTAATCGATTATTTCCCTATATAATCGATTAAAGCCGAGCCTGGATGATAAATTTGAGCTTTTTGAAGCTTCTAAGGTGCAGACTATGTACTGGCTATCTTAAACTCTAATATTACAGACTCAATCTAATTAAAACAGAGTTATTACAATACAAAACAAGTCTTGAACACACTAAGTCTTTGAGTTCTTGAATCATCATCAAAAACAACAATCTTCATGTTCATCAAGTGCAACATCAAGTCCTTGAATGTTCAACAATCTCCCCCTTTTTGATGATGATCAAAATTATCTTTTAAAGCCCTTGTAATAACCTGTTTTATTTGTCATACTAACAAACACATCAAACATACTAGATAATATTTAAATGTAATTCATAAGAGGCTTTAAATATTTCTCCCCCTATTTTGATTATAATAAAAAAGAACTCTGCAATAACAATCATAAGAGCTCCCCCTCAAATCAATCAAATATATGTTGTTATGCCTAATGCCTTTCAATGCTACATTTTCGGAATCTATCAAGTGAATGGTGCAAAATTTGCTTTCAAAGATTACCTTGAATCCTTTGTCACATAATTGGCTTATGCTAAGGAGATTATGCTTTAAACCATCAACAAGAAGCACATCCTTAATCTCCAATGTGTTTGCACCACCTATGTTTCCAATTCCGAGAATCTTCCCTTTGTTGTTATCCCCATAAGTCACATATCCTTGTTCTTTGGCTTTGAAACTCACAAATTTCGATTTATCTCCAGTCATATGTTTTGAGCATCCACTATCAAGATACCACATAGACTTCTTTGATTTGGAAGTTTCCTACAAAACAAGGACATAGTAAACTTAGGTCCCCATAACTTTTGGGTCCTTGGGGTTAGAGACAAACAAAATTATTTAACAATTGGAACCCAAATGTATTTACCTTTAGGAACACCAAAATGTTTAATTTTACATCTATTTGAGGTATGACCTTGTTTCATGCAATAAAAACATGCTTTTGATGTAGCTATGGAATAAGATGCATTATTTACCAAACATGCTCTAGATCCTTTTTCTACCCATACTCTTTTCCTTTTAGTTTTACCCTTTTTCAAAGGAACTCGTTGATTTACATTATTTTATGCAAACACCATTTCATGCTTCTTAAGATCATCTATTTCCTTTTCGGCTTTGTCTAGCAAATGGTTAAGAATATCTATGTCATATTCATGCTCTTTACAGTTTGCACATGCTAAGTTTTTATCCTCATCTAACCATACAATTTTCGTATTAGCTACCTCCTTTTCTTCTAAACATGCAATTTTCAATTTTAAGGACTCATTTTCCTTTTCGGATCTACTTAGATTCTTCTTTACAACTTTATATTCATCTTTCAAATTCTTAAAAGCAATAAATAATTCATTGTAAGCATTTTGCAATTCATCATGGTCATTTTCATCACTAGAAGATGAGTCGGAATCACTAACCTCAAAATTCGAAGATATGTTGTCATTTGTCATTAAGCAAATGTTTGCTTCTATTTCTGAGTCACTTGATTCTGAACTTGAATCACTGTTGTCCCAAGCAATATAGGCTTTCTTCTTGAATTGCTTTTTGCCCTTGTTTTCATCGTTTTTCTTGTTTGGGCATTCGGTCTTTACATGCCCTGCTTCACCACAACCATAACATTTTATATTTACGGAAGTACTTTCTCTTACCTTTCCTTTACCTTTGAAAGGATATCTTCCTTTTGCTTTCATGAATTTGGTGAACTTTCTTATAATAAGACTCAACTCTTCTTCATCATTTTCCGAGTTTTCTTCTTCTTCCTTTTTATTTTTACCTTTGGAAATTTCGGTTTTGAAGGCAAGGTTCTTCTTTTGGTATTGACCTTCTTCCTCATTTAGCCTTCCAAGATCAAGCTCATGCTCTCTAAGCTTTCCAAATAACGCCGCCATAGACATAGTGGCAAGATTTTGTGACTCCGAGATGGCCATCACCTTAGGTTGCCATTTCCTATCCAAGTATTTCAAAATTTTAACATTTAATTCATCAACGTCAAAAATTTTACCTAGTCCGGTGAGATGGTTCACGATATGAGTGAAACGCTTTTGTACGTCAAATATTGTTTCGCCTGGTTGCATCCGGAACATCTCGTATTCTTGGATTAAGGAATTTTTACGTGCTCTTTTAACGTCGTCAAGTTCCTTCGTGGGTCACCCTTAGCATTTCCCACATTTCCTGTGCACTTTTACAAACTGAAATTCTATAAAACTCATCAAGGGTTAGAGCAGATGAAATAATATTTCTAGCCCTAACGTCAAATTGGGCTTTCCTATTTTCTTCTATAGTCCATCTTGAAAAAGGTTTAAGAACGTCAACACCGTTCTCAGTAGTTTTAGGAACAAATGGACTGTTTAAAATAGCGTCCCAGACGCCTCTATCAATAGACTCTAGAAAAATTTGCATACGTACCTTCCAGAAAGGATAATTTTGACCCGCAAAAAGTGGGGGTCTGTTGATAGACGCACCTTCGGCAAAAGTTTGATTTTGTCCGGCCATTTTCGAAAATTTGAATGACTATCAAAGCAAGCTCTGATACCACTTCTTAGAATCCGAAAATGTAGCATTGAAAGGCATTAGGCATAACAACATATATTTGATTGATTTGGATTGTTTGCATGAGTCAAGTATAACATGTTTAGTTGCAAAGGAAGAGAACCCTTGGTTATGGCATAAGAGAGCGGCTCATATAAATATGCATCATTTGAACAAATTGATCTCAAAAGACTTAGTTATTGGATTGCCTAAGTTAAAATTTGAAAAAGATAGATTGTGTGATGCATGCCAAAAGGGTAAACAAGTAAAATCATCATTTAAATCAAAGAATGTTATTCCCATGGGAACTTCATGTTATCTAGACAAGGATGAATCAGGTTTGGAAGTTAATCAATCTATGTATAGAGGTATGATAGGATCACTGTTATACTTAACTGCAAGTAGATCTGATATTATGCATTATGTCTGTGTGTGTGCTAGATTTCAGGCTTGTCCAAAAGAATCTCACCTAATTGCAGTAAAACATATTTTAAAATACTTAAAAGGAACTACTTGGTTTTGGTTTGTGGTATCCGTCGATGTTTGTATGAGTTTAATAGGATATTCGATGTTGATTATGGTGGATGTAAAATTGATAGGAAAAGTACTAGTGGGACATGTCATTTGTTAGGTTCATCCTTAATATCTTGGCATTCTAAGAAACAGGCATGTGTTGCTTTATCTACCATTGAAGTTGAATATATTGCAGTAGGTAGTTGTTGTGTTCAAATTACGTGGATGAAACAACGGTTAGAAGATTATAGTATCTTTTTAAATGACATTCCATTGATGTGTGATAATACGAGTGCAATAAATCTTACTAAGAATCCAAGTAATGCACTCTAGGACTAAACATATAGAAATAAGACATCATTTTTTAAGAGATCATATCAGCAAAGGAAACTGTAAAATAGAGTATGTAGATACCAAACGTCAATTAACAGATATATTTACTAAGCCTCTACCCAAGGATAGGTTTTATGATCTTAGAAGAGACTTAGGGATATTAGAAATAACTTAAATTCTGCTTAATTTGACTGTTTTTGGATGATTGTAATGTTATAACTCATTTTGTAGGATGTTCATAGGTTATCATGTGTTAAAACACTCAAAACAGGGCATTCCTCTCTGGAATAATCGATTACTTGGAATTATAATAGATTATTTTCACTCAAAACATCCAAAACAGGGTATTTGTCTCTGGAATAATCGATTATTTCGTTAAATAATCGATTAAAACCGTCTGATAATCGATTATCAGCTTAAAATAATCGATTAAATGCGACTGGTACTGGTTTAATTGATTATTTTGAGTTTTAATCGATTAAACCTGGCAAGTATGGGTTCTAGCCGTTGCCAACGGCTCTTTTGGCCTCCATTCACTTCCATATGACCGTTAGACATGCTTGGCTATATATAGGGACCTCTATTTCACTCGTACTCACTTCTATCTCTTGAAATCAAGCATTCTTACCTTATTATACTCTCTTTGTCTCCTTATTCCATCACTTGTCCTTCTAGATTTTTTTGATATTCATCTACTATTTCAAATGGCCTCATCTTCTCGCCCTAAGATCCCAACTAGAAGAAGATCTGCACCCTCCTCTCATCCCCGTCCTAATTCTGTAGAAGGATGGATCTCTGATGCAGATGGCCAACAAGAATTTCTAACCTACTGGAAGGAAAAGGCTATTATTTCTCCCAAATTTCTTACAGGAGAGAAATTCATTCATAGGGGATTCAATTTTCCTAATCTTCTTGAAATTCAAGGAGTTCTCCCATTTATCCAAATGCAAGGTACGCACTATCCTGACTTAGTTAGGGTATTCTACTCTAGATTCAAATTTAGAGATCAAATTTCTACTTCCCGTGTAAAAGGGGTTACAATAATTCTTGATGATGATATTTGGGAGAATGTTGCTCACTTTCCAATTAGAGAAGATGCTATTAACGTATATGGTGAGCTAGATGACTTTGACAGGTTCCTAGCTTATCGCTCTTTTCTGCGGAATCCCTCAATGGAGATTGGACGTATCCTTCATGCTGGACCTTTAAAGAAGGAAGAACGCATGCTTCTACATTTACTTGTATGGATCTTATGTCCCCGGGCTACGAATCATGGCCAATGCTCTTCCATTGATCTTCGAATTATTCATGCCATAATGAATAATGAACCTTTAGATTGGGGTGTTCTTGTCACAATGACCATGCTTAAAGCAAAACGTCATCCCACCTTCAAAATTCCATATGCCCTCCTTGTCTCCCGTATTCTTGAATATAAAGGAGTGAATGTTGAAGGTGAACAAGCAGTTAGAACAAACAACTTAAACCGCATGTTGGACAACACATTGATTCAACTCCAAATGGTGCGAGTCAATGATATTTATGTTCACAAAGATGACATTCCTAATCAAGGTAATGCAAATGAAGACTCTGATGAAGATATGCCTCCAGCTGCTGAGTTTCCCTCGGACCAAATCCAAGGTGTTGGAACTTCCTCTACTCATCAAGAACCTCGACATTCCATGGAAGACATGTTATCGACATGAATCGAGAGGATGCAATCATTCTTCACTCTTTACGGAGTACGGCATGAGGAATTAATTCGTTGTATATCTGATGTAGATGATAAAGTGTGCCGTTTAGAAAATAGATTTGATGCACACTTAATGATAATGATAGTGAAGAATTTTAAATTTGTTGTTTATTTTCTTTTCTTGTGATGTACTTGTATTGACATTTCGAAATAAAATATGATGTTTTGTTATTGCTTTGATTGAGGGGGAGTTATCCCCAACTTATGCATATTTTGAGGGGGAGCTCTTATGATTGTTATTGCAGAGTTCTTTTTGATTATAATCAAAATAGGGGGAGAAATATTTAAAGCCTCTTATGAATTACATTTAAATATTATCTGGTATGTTTGATGTGTTTGTTAGTATGACAGATAAAATAGGTTATTACAATACAAAACAAGTCTTCAGCACACTAAGTCTTTGAGTTCTTGAATCATCATCAAAAACAACAATCTTCATGTTCATCAAGTGCAACATCAAGTCCTTGAATGTTCAACATTAAGTTGTTTTGAAAAGTGTTCTAGCAGAATTTTAATCGATACAAACTCGAAATAATCGATTAAAATAAATTGAAGTATTTTAAAATATGTTCTGTCAG
This sequence comes from Sphenostylis stenocarpa, assembly GCA_963425845.1. Classification (NCBI taxonomy): domain Eukaryota; kingdom Viridiplantae; phylum Streptophyta; class Magnoliopsida; order Fabales; family Fabaceae; genus Sphenostylis; species Sphenostylis stenocarpa. The sequence goes on from OY731400.1 coordinate 54,429,698, forward strand.
TATTTTAATCGATACAAACTCGAAATAATCGATTAAAATAACTTGAAGTACTTTGAAAGATGTTCTGTCAGTATTTTAATCGATACAAATGCAAAATAATCGATTAAAACAACTAAGAGATTTTTTCAGAATGTTTTAATCGATTAAAACAAGTATGTTATCAGTTAAAATAACTTAGAAAGTTTTACGAAATCTTTTGGTAGAATTCTAATCGATTAAAATGCGTTTCAATCGATTAAAATAACTAAGAGGATTTTTTCCAAAGTATTTTAATCGATTAAAAATATATTCTTATCGAGTTAAAATCACTTAGAAAGTTTTATGAAAACTTTTGACGAGTATTTTAATCGATTAAAAGGTGAAATAATCGATTAAAACAATTTGAAGGATTTTTTACAAAGTGTTTTAATTGATATAAATGTTGTCGTATTAGTTAAAACAAATATGGAAAATGATCAAGAACATTTTAATAGATTAAAAGAAGTTTTAATAGATTAAAACAAGACTTTTAACAGATTAAAAGATTATTTTAACAGATTAATTAAACCAGCAGTTTGGAAAATCTTCTATATAAACAGAATTGCTTGAATATTTTTATATACATCTTTTGGCAATCAATCAAGCAATCATAAGTGCTACTTTCAAGAGAGAATCGCACAAGTTTTGTGAAGTTCTTAGAAGTTCTTTCTTGAGGCAATTTTTGCATTCTTTTGGTGAAGAAACTTATTCTGCAGAGCTGTATAAACCTGGTTTGGTTGTTCTAGTTTCTTCTCTTTGTTTCTTTACTTTTCTTTTCTGTATTGTGGGTGCCTGGAAGTGTGGACACTTGTTTCTGTGGCTGGAATTTGGCTACAGGATTGTTCAAGAACTGGAAATTGGTTCTTGGTGAAGGTTTAGGTGCAAGGACTGGGATTTTGGTTCTTGTGGTAGATTGAGTGTGTGATTGAAGTTGTAATATGTAAAACGTTCAATCTAGTGGAACTCAGCTGGAATTTGGCTGAGAACTGGACATAGCCCTAGGATTGGGTGAACCAGTATAAATCTTGGTTGTATCTTTCTAAACCTTTCTCTTTTTAATTTTTTTGCTGCCTTTATTCTGTTTGATTGTTTTGTTCGATTCAAGAATTGATCAGAACTCTTAATCTTTGAAATAGATAATCTGTAAATTGCGAAAATCTTTCAAAGATCAATTCACCCCCATCTTGATCTCAACCTACTTTTTTTAACACTTAAGGTATTAGTTTTTTTTTTTGCCTCTGGAGTAGGCAAGAATTCGCTTGGGGATGATTGAGCCTTTCCATCGGCTTTTCTTTATTGATGGTTGTGCCTTCTCTTTATTGGGTTTAAGGATGGAGGTTGGAGCTTTGGGTTCTGGAAGCTCTTATTTTCTTTGAGTTGCTTGATCGATGGTGGCAACTTGCTCTGTTTTCTTGAGGGGGAGCATCATTCGGATACTCGGTCCTGGCGCTTCTTGTTTTCAATCACAAAAATGGGCCTAGTTTCCTTATATGCATGATTCTCATTTTTTATTTTGACAGAGTCATTTTATGCGACTACTTGTATGTGGATGTCCTAAATGCAATTTATTCTCTTATTTGATGCATCTAGAAAAGTGACCGGCATTGCCCTGCCGAACTTTCATGATTCTGCTGATGGACAGGTTCCTCCTCTTCCTCATGATGAGAGGCATGGTCAATATGGGGGCCCTCATTATAGAGGTGTTGCTGGCGCATTAGCTCCATTAACTACGCTATCTGATCCTTCATGGAATTAATCTCAGCAGTGAGCTTGCGGTTTTGTTCTTCCAACTCTCCATCCTCTTAGCTCTTTGTGCACGGGTGAGGACACGAAGAAGACCATCCACTTTCTAGAATGAAAATGAATTAAGGATTTTTATTTTTGTTTTTGAAATGAATGACTAGTTTAGGATTGATATGCCTTAAGACAATAGCTTTGGTATCCTCCTTAAATCTTACGCTTCACGGAGCACCATACCCACCTCGGTGTAATGGTTCCTTCCCCATCATGGATTGACAAGTATAATGAAGGTTATCACAGGTGGCGAGACCGCCGTCTGGGAAAGCGAGACCGCCGTCTCGCCATTCGCAGGTGGCGAGACCGCCGTCTCGTTTGGCGAGACGACGGTCTCGTCCCCAAAAAGGCGAGAAACCTTATTTCGTGCAAAAAATCCCTCCTATCCTAGTATGGGGCCTAATAGTCTCTCCTAGTGGCTTGTTAGGCTTCGTCCATCTTCGAATAGGAGGTCTTCTACTCTTTATTTGGAGGTCGGGCAAGATTTGGGGTCTACAAGGAGATTATACTGGTTCGGATCAAAAGACCCTACGTCCAGTTGCTAATCACTCAAACAGAGGATTAACGCTGTCATTATAATCAAAGTTGTTACAAACAAATAACAATTGAAAATACAAAGTAAAGAAAACACCTCTCTTGAAACCCACAAGAGATGAAGAACAGCTTTCCCTAGAGACGGCACAACACACAATCCACTAAGAACTCCACTTAGTGATTCTTATCGCTTCTAGCCCACACCAGGTTCCAAAAGCCCCTTTTTCCTCCAACAAACAGTTCTCTGGCACTCACAGCACTTAACTTTTGTTTGAAAAAGGTTGTTCTATTTTTTGAGAGCCTTAGAGAACCTTAAGTAGATGAATTAGGGTTTGAGAATTGGGGATTTTCGGAACTTGAAGTATCGGGATTAGGGTTTTCGAAAATAGGTTTAATTTGAAGTTGAAAATCAAAATCTGACTAAAATAATCGATTAAATGAAGTGTTAATCGATTATTACAGATCCAAAATCAACATAACCCAAAAACTCTCTGTTTTAATCGATTAAGTGCCCTGTTAATCGATTAACTGGCCTGTTAATCGATTATTACAGTGAACAAATACAGAAAATGATTTTTCTCATTGTAATAATCGATTATCTGATGATTTAATCGATTAAACCCGAGGTTTTTTGATAAATATGAGTTTTTGAAGCTTCTAAAGAGTATACTATGTACCGGATATCTTAGACTCTAATATTACAGACTCAAACGCATCAAAACAGAGTTATTACACAATAATACAAGTCTTCAACTCTCTAAGTTCTTCGTTCTTGAATCATCATCAAAATCAACAAGCTTCTTGTCCATGTAAGTTCAACATCAAATCCTTTTATGTTCAACAATCTCCCCCTTTTTGATGATGATCAAAATTTTCTTTTAAAGCCTTTGTAATAACCTTTTTTATCTGTCATACTAACAAACACATTAAATATACCAGATAATATTTAAATTCAATCATAAGAGGCTTTAAATATTTCTCCCCCTATTTTGATTATAATAAAAAAATTAAGAGCTCTCCCTCAACATATACATAACTTGGAGATAACTCCCCCTCAATCAAAGCAATAAAAGAATACCAAACTTTATTTCATAAGTGAAAGTACATTACAACACAAGAAGAAATAAAAACAAACTTTAAAATTCTTCACTATCACTATGAAAGTGTGCATCAAATTTTTGAGGTTTAGATACATGATAATCTATTAACACCCTACATAATGAATTATAACATTACAACCATCCAAAAACTGTTTAATTAAGCAGAATTTAAGCTATTTCTAATATTCCTAAGTCTCTTCTAAGATCATAGAATCTATCCTTGGAAAGAGGCTTAGTAAAAATATCTGCTAATTGATGCTTTGTATCAACATACTCAATTTTACAGTTTCCTTTACTTATATGATCTCTCAAGAAATGATGTCTAATTTCTATATGCTTAGTCCTAGAGTGCATTACTGGATTCTTAGTAATATTGATTGCACTCGTATTATCACACATCAAAGGAATGTCATTTAGAAATATACTATAATCTTCTAGTTGTTGTTTCATCCACAAAATTTGAGCACAACAATTACCAGCTGCAATATATTCAGCTTCAGTGGTGGATAAAGCAACACATGCTTGTTTCTTAGAATGCCAAGATACTAAAGATGAACCTAAAAAATGACATGTCCCACTAGTACTCTTTCTATCTATTTTGCATCCACCATAATCAACATCAGAATAACCTATTAAACTAGTACAAGCTTCAGATGGATACCATAAACCAAAACCAGTAGTTCCTTTTAAATATTTTTAAATACGTTTTACTGTAGTTAGGTGAGATTCTTTTGGACATGCCTGAAATCTAGCACACACATAGACAGAATGCATAATATTAGGTCTACTTGCAGTTAAGTATAACAATGAACCTATCATACCTCGATACATAGATTGATTAATTTTCAAACCTGATTCATCCTTGTCTAAATAGCATGAACTTCCCATGGGTGTGTTAGCTTCCTTTGAAGTGTCCATTCCAAACTTTTTAAGTATCTCTTTGCAGTATTTAGTTTGAGAGAAAAAATACCATCTTTAAGTTGCTTGATTTGAAGTCCAAGGAAGAATGTTAATTCTCCCATCATAGACATTTCAAACTCTCCCTGCATTATCTTAGCAAATTCTGGCAACAGGAGCATAAGTTCCATCATAATCAATACCTTCCTCCTGACAGTAACCTTTGGCAACAAGTCTAGCTTTATTCTTTGTTATGTTTCCATCTTCATCAAGTTTATTTCTAAATACCCATTTAGTTCCAATTACTTGATGTGATTCTTCTCTTGGGATTAATTCCCAGACTTGATTCCTTTCAAATTGGTTAAGTTCCTCTTGCATAGCTATGCACCATTGATCATCTTTAAGTACTTCCTCAACATTTTTAGGTTCTATCTATGACACAAAAGCTACAGACATGCAAAAATTAGTCATATTTCTAGTTCTTACCCCTTTTGAGATATCACCAATGATATTGTCCATTGAGAGTCCTCTTGGTGATTGCCATTCCTTTGCTAATTCAGGTGTTTGAGAAGGATCATTTTTTTCCAAATACAATTCATCAAGAGCCTCTCTTATATACTCATCATCACCTGCAAGTTCTTTATTTGACTCAAGAGGATTTCCCCCAAGGTCTACAATCTCATCAAAAGTAACATGTATAGATTCTTCAATATTTAAAGTTCTTCTATTAAACACTCTATATGCTTTGCTAGTTAATGAATAACCTAGAAAAATTCCCTCATCGGCTTTTGAGTCAAATTTTCCTAAGTTGTCCTTTCCATTATTTAACATAAAGCACTTACATCCAAATATTTTTAAACGAGCAACATTAGGCTCTCTACCATTTAACAATTCATAGGGAGTTGATTTTATAATTGACCTAACGAGCATTCTATTTAAAACATAACAAGCAGTACTAACCGCATCAGCCCAAAAATATTTCGGAACATTTGATTCATTTAACATTGTTCTAGCAAGTTCCTCAAGTGACCTATTTTTCCTTTCAACTACACCATTTTGTTGGGGAGTCCTAGGAGCAGAAAAGTTATGCAATATTCCATTTTCTTCACAATAATTTTCAAACTTTTCATTTTGAAACTCACCACCATGGTCACTTCTTAAAACTTTAATTCTTAAATCTTTCTCATTTTGTATTTGCTTTGCAAACTTTCTAAAGACCTTAAAAGCTTCACTTTTCATTGTTAGGAAAAATGTCCAAGTATATCTAGAGTAATCATCAACAATCACAAAACCATAATAATTTCCACCAAAGCTTTTTATCCTAGAAGGACCAAATAAGTCTAAATGTAATAATTCTAGGGGTTTTAGTGAAATACTTTGGCAAAGATCTCATTGATTTGATGAAGTCAAAGATGGAGTTTAAAGTCAACATTGCAACGGTCAACAAGTCACTCAGATAATAGAGTTAGAAGATTTAGTGTGTCTACAGAAGGCTTAGGTAAAACCACTTTATCTTTTCTGCTGCATGAAGTTTCTTCTCTTAAATGATTTTGCAAAATGCCTCAAAAATCGTTTTAAACAAATTAAAAACAAAGCATTTTGACAAAAGCTTTCTTAATAATGTTTTTAACTAATAAAGTTTTGAAAGAACCGATTAAAATCACTTAGAATGTTCAAAGAAGTGTTTTTACAGTATTTTAATCGATACAAATTACTTTTAATCGATTAAAACCCTTTAGAACCCATTATGACCGATCAGATTTGAAATATGAGCGATCAGAACTTATTTCAATCGATTAAAACACGTTTCAATCGATTAAAATCACTTAAAGGGTCAGAATGATCGATCAGAATGCAGTTATGACCGATCAGAGTTGGTTATGATCGATCAGAATTGAATTATGACCGATCAGATCTGTTTCAATCGATTAAAACGCATTTCAATCGATTAAAACAACTTGAAAAATTTTGTACAGAGTTTCAATCGATTAAAACGCGTTTCAACCGATTAAAACAACTTGGAAAAATTTTGTACAGAGTTTTAATCGATTAAAACTTCTTTTTATCAGTTAAAATAACTTGAAAAGTTTTATAAGAAAGTTTTGCAGTATATCAATCGATTAAAACACGAAACAATCGATTGAATTAACTTAGAAGATTTTTTGAAAAGTGTTTTAATTGATATAACCGTTGCAGTATCAGCTAAAACAATTCTGTTAAAGAATCAAGAACGCATTAATGGATTGAAAGGACTTTTAACAGATTGAAACGGCTATTTCAACAGATTAAAACAAACTTTCAACAGATTAATTAATGCAACAGTTTTTGAAATTACTCTTTAAAAACAATTTTGCTTGAACTTTTTAAACACACATTGAACATCAGTTTTTACACATCCTAAGCAATCATTCAAGCGACCTTTAGCATCCTTTTCCAAGAAAGATTCGCAACAGTTTTTAGAAGTTCTTTTGAAAATCTTTCTTGAGGCAACTTGCATACTTTTGAAGAAGAAACTCTCTGCAGATTTGGATAAACTGGTTTGAGCTTTCTAGTTTCTTCTTTGTAAATTCTTTTTCATTCTTTTGTATTGTGTTGTGCCTGGAATTTGGGCACAAGTTTCTCTGCAGCTGGAAGTTGGTTGTGGAGGTTATCAAGAACTGAAATTTGGTTCTTGGTGAAAGGTTTGGTGCCTGGAATTTGGGCATTGGTTTCTCTACAGCTGGAAGTTGGTTGTAGAGGTTATCAAGAACTGGAATTTGGTTCTTGGTGGAGAGGTTAAGTGCAGGAACTGGAATTTGGTTCTTGTGATAGATTAGGTGTAAGATTGTTGAATCTGTAAAACATTTAATCTAGTGGAACCCAGCTGGAATTTGGCTGGAGACTGGACGTAGCCCTGGTATTGGGTGAACCAGTATAAAATATTGGTGATATCTTCCTTAACCTTTCTCTCATTTAAATTCAGTTGCTGCGCTTATTTTAATTGATTGCTTTGAGATTCAAGAATAGATTAGTAAACTTAATTTTCGAATTAGATAATCTGTGAATTGCGAAAAACTTTCAAAGATCAATTCACCCCCCCTCTTAATCTAAAACTACTTTTCTAACACTATTTAAAACATAACAAGCAGTACTAACCGCATCAGCCCAAAAATATTTCGAAACATTTGATTCATTTAACATTGTTCTAGCAAGTTCCTCAAGTGACCTATTTTTCCTTTCAACTACACCATTTTGTTGGGGAGTCCTAGGAGCAGAAAAGTTATGCAATATTCCATTTTCTTCACAATAATTTTCAAACTTTTCATTTTGAAACTCACCACCATGGTCACTTCTTAAAACTTTAATTCTTAAATCTTTCTCATTTTGTATTTGCTTTGCAAACTTTCTAAAGACCTTAAAAGCTTCACTTTTCATTGTTAGGAAAAATGTCCAAGTATATCTAGAGTAATCATCAACAATCACAAAACCATAATAATTTCCACCAAAGCTTTTTATCCTAGAAGGACCAAATAAGTCTAAATGTAATAATTCTAGGGGTTTTGAAGTGGAAATAACATTCTTTGATTTAAATGATGATTTTACTTGTTTACCATTTTGATATGCATCACATAACATATCTTTTTCAAACTTTAACTTAGGCAAGCCAACAACTAAGTCTTTTGATATCAATTTATTCAAATGATGCATATTTATATGAGCTGCTCTCTTATGCCATAACCAAGGGTTCTCTTCCTTAGCAACTAAACATGTTATACTAGAATCATGTAAATAATCCAAATCAATCAAGTATATGTTATTATGCCTAATACCTTTTAATTCTACATTTTCGGAATCTATCAAATGTATGGTGCAAAATTTACTTTCAAAGATTACCTTAAATCCTTTGTCACATAGTTGACTTATGCTAAGGAGATTATGCTTTAGTCCATCAACAAGAAGCACATCCTTAATTTCCAATGTGTTTGCACCACCTATATTTCCAATTCCAAGAATTTTCCCTTTGTTGTTGTCCCCATAAGTTACATATCCTTGTTCTTTAGCTTTGAAACTCACAAATTTTGTTTTATCACCGGTCATATGCTTTGAACATCCACTATCAAGATACCACATAAACTTTTTTGATTTGGAAGTTTCCTACAAAACAAGAACATAGTAATCGTAGGTCCCAATAACTTTTGGGTCCTTGGGGTTAGAGATAAACAAATTATTTAACAATAGGAACCCAAATGTATTTTCCTTTAGGAACACCAAAATGTTTTATTTTACATCTATTTGAAGTGTGACCTTGTTTCATACAATAAAAACATGCTTTAGATGTAGCTTTTGAATATGAAGTATTTCTAACAATAGATGCTCTAATTCCTTTTTCTACCCATACTCTTTTATTTTTAATCTTAGGCTTTTTCAAAGGAACATGATGGTTTACTTTATTTTGAGCAACAACAACTTTATCTTTCTTAATGTCACATATTTTCTTTTCGGCTTTATCTAGCAAATGGTTAAGTATATCTATGTCATATTCATACTCTTTACAAGATGCACATGCTAAGTTCTTATCATCATTCTCATCTAAATACAATTTTTGTTTCTAAGGTTTCCTTTTCCTCTAAGCATGTGATTTTCGTTTTTAATGAGTCAACCTCCTTTTCAGATCTACTTAAACTCTTTTTCACAACTTTATATTCATTTTTCAAGTCCTTAAAAGCATCAAATAATTCTTCATATGCATTTTGTAATTCAACAAAATCATTTTCATCATCACTTGAGGATGAGTCGGAATCACTAACCTCAAATTCGGAAGATATATTGTCTTTTGCCAACAAGCAAATGTTAGCTCCTATTTCTAAGTCACTTGATTCCGAAATCGAGTCACTATCATCGATTCCTTCATAAGTTACTCTTAGTATTTCCCACATCTCTTGAGCACTTTTACAAATAGAGATCCTATAAAACTCGTCAAGGGTTAAAGCTGATGAAATAATATTTCTAGCCCTAACGTCAAATTGAGCTTTTCTATTTTCCTCCGTTGTCCATCTAGAAAATGGTTTAGGAACGTATACTCCGTTTTCAGTAACTTTTGGAATATAGGGACCATTTAAAATAGCGTCCCAAACGCCTCTATTAACAGACTCTAAAAAGATTTGTATTCTAACTTTCCAGAAAGGATAATTTTGACCCGCAAAAAGTGGGGGTCTATTGATAGACGCACCTTCGGCAAAAGTTTGATTTTGTCCGACCATTTTCGAAAAATTTGAATGACTATCAAAGCAAGCCCTGATACCACTTGTTAGAATCGCGTAGCGGAATGTTCGCGTTGTCGGAAAAAAACCAAGAGGGGGGGGGGGTGAATTGGTTTCTTAACAAAAAATAGGTTTTAAAAATTTTCCCCAAATTTTACCGATTAAAAAGTTGTGTAAACGTAAATAAGATAGAGATAGAGTCTTACACAGGAGATTTATACTGGTTCGGATCAAAAGACCCTACGTCCAGTTGCTAATCACTCAAATAAAGGATTAACGCTGTCACTATAATCAAAGTTGTTACAAACAAATAACAATTGAAAATACAAAGTAAAGAAAACACCTCTCTTGAAACCCACAAGAGATGAAGAACAACTTTCCCTAGAGAATGCACAACACACAATCCACTAAGAACTCCACTTAGTGATTCTTATCGCTTCTAGCCCACACCAGGTTCCAAAAGCCCCTTTTTCCTCCAACAAACAGTTCTCTGGCACTCACAGCACTTAACTTTTGTTTGAAAAATGTTGTTCTATTTTCTGAGAGCCTTAAAGAACCTTAAGTAGATGAATTAGGGTTTGGGAATTGGGGATTTTTGGAACTTGAAGTATTAGGATTAGGGTTTTCAAAAATAGGTTTAATTTGAAGTTGAAAATCAAAATCTGACTGAAATAATCGATTAAATGAAGTGTTAATCAATTATTACAGAGCCAAAATCAACAGAACCCCAAAACTCTCTGTTTTAATTGATTAAGTGCCCTGTTAATCGATTAATTGGCCTGTTAATCGATTATTACAGTGAACAGATACAGAAAATGGTTTTTCTCACTGTAATAATCGATTATCTGATGATTTAATCAATTAAACCCGAGGCTTTTTGATAAATATGAGTTTTTGAAGCTTCTAAAGAGTAGACTATGTACCGGCTATCTTAGACTCTAATATTACAGACTCAAACGCATCAAAACAGAGTTATTACACAATAATACAAGTCTTCAACTCTCTAAGTTCTTTGTTCTTGAATCATCATCAAAATCAACAAGCTTCTTGTCCATGTAAGTTCAACATCAAATCCTTGTATGTTCAACATTGGGATGTGGCATGCGGGACATAGGCTTGATTCAAGACCTTCAACAGGGCATTCCGATGTGGTTCTAAACTCATTATTAGTGATAACAAAGTTATCTTCGCAGGTGTGCGATTGAATTGGTCGATGATGGAGTATTCACTTTGTCTTATGAACTGGAGTAACTCATCAGTCTCCTCCTTGAATTCTTTATTATTTTCTTCTTCGGTCTCTTTATTCTTTCCTTTATTCTTAGGAGCATCATCTTGTAGCTCCTTGGGGGAGTAGACTCTTCCACTTCTTATCATGCCCCCAATACCGGCTATGCTAGAGATATCTTCATTGACAGGTGATGTCTCTTCGTATCTCCACGGTACAACTTTATTTGATGCATAGGGGAAAGGACGAGGCGCAAACAAATGCAATGACATCCTTACCCCCTCTTCTTGATTGACTTGGATAACCAACGACTGAGACTTATTATCCTCCTTAGGCGGATCAATCATTGGAGAGAGCTTGATGATGAAAGGTTTTCTCTCCATTTTTCTGATTATGGAAAGCACATCAATTAATCATTTCTTTTTATTATCTTATTATTATTAAAGTGAGGAGGGGTATATGAATGAATGCAACTTATGAATGCAATAGACAATTGAAAAGATGATGAAAAAGATAATTTTATTCATTTCATCAAGAAATTGTATGTTCCCCTATACAATGCTTTGAAGCACATTATGAAAAAAAATGGAAAAGTGTAAAGAAACCCACAGGCGGGTTAAGATTTCTATGTAACTCTTCTTTGGCTTCCCGTACATGGCGTGCAAGTGCTTCGGCTTGGTGATGGACTAAATGGCAAGAAGTGCAGGCGCGAGACTCCTCAACTGTATGTCTCCAGAGAAGAAGGCGTCCATAGCAGTGTGATCCACGGTATCGGTGTGAAAGGGAAACAAGACAGTCCCAAACACAATTGATGCTAGAGTCTTATGGAAAGTGGACCAATCTTCCTTATCGGCCAAGGATGACAGATGGTCTTCTAGCAATGCGATCTTCCACCCTTGGAAACTCCCTTTTCCCATTAAGGCAGACTAATGAGATTGAAATCGGATGAGGGCGGCAACCTTATTCACGGAAATATAAGCTCCATGGCAAATGTAGACTCTAGCTGATTTGGGCCATCAGATCATGAGCTTATATTCCTCTAAGGTCGGTACTAAATCGAATTGTGGGAACTCAAAGCAATGTAAATCGGAGCTCCAAAAGTGGACCAAAACTCTAACGAAGATGGGATCAATGCTAATCTTCAAAAGGTCAAGAATTTGTCCATAGGATCTCTCAAAGTCGGAACGGACCTCAGGCGGCATCAGTGTGCACGACTACTCCGACCTCTCTACATGGTATCGAGCAACATCCACTTTCTTCAACTGCCTACTACTAGATCCCTCCATTGACTAAAAACAAAAGTGCATGTTATGAGTATGATGTTTGGTGAATGCATGCATGACGGTGTTTGTTTTTTCCTAAACATTATCATCTTTTATTTTCTAACATGATGCATGATAGTGTTTGGGATTTTGCTTTTTGTATTGTATTCAATTTTTGTATTTTATTTTTTGTACTTGGTTTTTCATGCAGAAAAAGGAAACTACCTATATGGATGTCATGGATTTGATGCTAACACCACGAAAGGGGTCCCATTTTCTCTATTTTTTATGGATTTATATTTATTTTCCTATGCTATCATATGATCATTTTACGCTAATGCAACAAACAAATGTAACAAACATATGCTCAAATAATTCACTCATCCATGAACAGAGTGATGACGTTTAATCACGAGGTAGGGGTATCCTGCAGAAAAGTGCATAGTCAAGGTAGGTTCTAACTGTTCTCACCAAGGTCAGGTCCCCAAGGTGCGCCCATTATTGGGTCCCCACGGTTTCTCAGCCCTCAAACCTTGTGTGGCTCAAAGACCATGCTGACGTCCTATAGACTGAGAGAGGAGGGTTATTACCTTGAGTGGTGGTTTCTGACAATGACCTGCTGGCACAAGGGCCATTACCACGGTCGGCCGTACATGCCACCCACTCCCTAAGCTTTATCACTCATGCCCCCAGGTATAGAGGGACTATTATGTGCAATGGTTGTGTACAATTTTATTTCAAACAAGTGCAAAAAATAACCATTCAATAGTTATTAAAGCCATACAAATAAAACATGTTATACATACAAAGGAGGGTAAAAAACGTAATTTCAAATATTTTATTTTCTTTGAATTAATTCATCACTAAAGGTCGCGACGTGATGGCTGGAACTCACATTTTCATAAAATAATTTGGTCATCGCTTTTAGGATGCTTGATAATTGAACTAACCTTAAAAGTGAGGTTTTCGCAAAAATGGGTTCTATGGAGTCGCCACCAATGTTTTAACCAGAAACATTAAAAAAGGAAAGAAAAAGGCGTTGGTTAAAAAAAATCAACTTTGGTCATTATAACCAGAGTCGGGTAAGGGAGTTAGTTACGCGTGGGGAAGGTGTTAACATCCCACAGTGCCCCTTTCGGGTTCCCTATGATGGATTAATTTAGAAAGTAAAGATTTTTAGAAATTACGCTTTTACCCTATTTATTCATTTGCAATATTAAAATGTCTACATGGCCCTAATTTCTATTGCACACAAAGGAAAGCAATAAAAGATTAAGGGTTTGAGAAGAACCTCCGAAGTGAGCTTTTATGAATCTTTAAACTTGATGACGCTTTTTGGAAGTCCCTTCCCACTACACGCGCACTCCTCCCTCGAACAAATAAAACTTCAACTACTGAGAGCCGAATGTCTCAAAGGAGACTTCCTTAACCGATTTTTGCCTAAATGGTCAATCAGAAAGATCACTCGGTGTGTAGAGGTCTCTAGAAGTGTCTAAGAGTCTTTGAAAGTGTGAGAATGTGTGTAAAAGCGTGAGGACTGACGTCCTATTTATAGGCACGCTCACCAAGGAGGTCAGGACGGTCGTCCCGAGTTTTATCAGGCGGGATGGCTGTCCTGGGTCTTCTGAAAAAAAAATTATTTTTGTTTCTTATTTTCTCTAAGAAAACTCTCCTTTTCTTACATGGAGCCTAGAAAACTCTACTATGTTAGAAAAAGAGGCTGAGATCAAGAGGGGGGTGAATTGATCTTTGAAAGATTTTCACAATTAACAGATTATCTATTTCAAAAATTAAGATTTCAGATCTGTTCTTGAATCACACAGCAAGCAATCAAAAAATAAATGCAGCAACAGAATTAAAGAAAAGAAAGGTTTAGAAAGATATCACCAAGGTTTATACTGGTTCACCCAATCCCAGGGCTATGTCCAGTCTCCAGCCAAATTCCAGCTGGGTTCCACTAGATTGAATGTTTTACAGATTACAACCTTAATCACACACTCAATCTACCACAAGAACCACAATTCCAGTTCCTGCACCTAACCTTTCACCAAGAACCAAATTCCAGTTCTTGACAACCTCTACAACCAAATTCCAGCTGCTGAAAAACCAGTGCCCACAATTCCAGGCACCAACAATACAGAAAAGAATGTAAAGAAACAAATAGAAGAAACTAAAACGCTCAAACCAGTTTTATGCAGTTTTGCACTATGTTGTTTCTTCTTCAAAAGAATGCAGTTTTGCCTCAAGAAAGAACTTTGATGAACTTCACAAAAACTAGCGTGATTCTTTCTTAAAAGTAGCACTTTTGATTGCTTGAATGATTGCTAAAAGATGTATTTCAGATGTATATCAGATGTGTATTAAAATGATCAAGCAACTCTTTTTTTATAGAAGATTTCAAAACTGCTGGTTTAATTAATCTGTTAAAATAATCTTTCAATCTGTTAAAAGCCTTGTTTTAATCTGTTAAAACTTCTTTTAATCCATTAAAACGTTCTTGATTATTTTCTAGATTTGTTTTAACTGATACGACAACGTTTATATCAATTAAAACTCTTTGTAAAAAATTTTCTAATTTGTTTTAATCGATTGTTTCGTGTTTCAATCGATTAAAATGCTGCAAAACTTTCTTGTAAACTTTTCCAAGTGATTTTAACTGATAAAAACTCGTATTAATCGATTAAAACGCGTAGTATAAATTTTCTTAAGTTGATTTAATCGATTAAAACGTAATTTAATCGATTGAAATAGTCCTGATCAGTCATAACTAAATTCTGATCGATCATAATCACATTCTGATCGGTCATAATTGCATTCTGATCGATCATATAGTATGCTAAATGAAATTAATCGATTAAAACGAAGTTATATCGATTAAAACACTGCCAAAACACTTCTCTGAACATTTTAAGTGATTTTAATCGGTTATTTTGAAGTTGTATCAGTTAAAATACTGATAGAAAGTTTTCAAAACTTCTTTTAATGAATTCAATCGATTATTTCGAAGTTATATCAGTTAAAAACCTGTTATAAAAATGTGAAGAACATTTTAGTTGATAAATCTTATATGCTATTAGTTAAAATAGTTGATTAAGAAAGCTTTTATCAAAATACTTTGGTTTTGACCGTTTAAACGCTTTTAGAGGCATTTTGCAAAATCTTTTAAGTGAAGAAACCTCATGCAGCAGAAAAGATAAAAATGATTATACCTAAGCAGAGCTGCAAACACACTAATCCCTCTACTCTTTTATCTAAGTGACTCTTGACTTCCATAAAGTTGCCTTTGACTTCATTCTTGACTTCATCAAATCAACAAGATCTTTGATAGAGTATTTCAATAAGATCTTCATCACTTTCATACTAGTGGCCTGATGAAGCCTTGTCCATCTTTGAAGCACTTGGTGGATTTGATGAAGACATAGATATAACTTAGGTTGTGGGTGTGTAGATGATTGGGTTTTTAAGTTTAAGCACTTAATCTCTTGATAGGCCATTATATTTTGTGATAAGCACCTTAAAATGTTGCATCTCATTGAAAATCATTTTTTCTGCATGAAAGACTTACGTTTAAATATTAAAAGAATAAACTAAAGTTTTTTTTTAATCTGTTGAAAAGGATTTTCAATCTGTTAAAATCTCTTATCATAATAAATGGTCATACATAATCGAAAATTAAATTGATTGATTCACAGAATCAACAAGTTAAAATAACTCAATAAATTTTCAATATCAAGTTTCGCATTTTCAATCTGTTGAAATGATTTTAAATCTGTTGAAACGAAAAGACCTGTTTTAGTCTAAGAGTTTTTTTTAGAAAATCAATCATGTTGAAATGTTTTTCAATCTGTTGAAACGAGAGAGACTATTTTTATACTGAGTGTTTGCAGGAATTTAATCTGTTAAAATGTTTTTCAATCGATTGAAACGAGAGTTGTCATTTTTCATTAAGTTGTTTTAATCCATTAAAACTCGAATCAATCGATTAAATAGAACTTTAAATGAAATCAATCGATTGAATCGATGTCTTAATCGATTAAATGGAACTTTAAATGAAATCAATCGATTGAATCGATGTCTTAATCGATTAAATGGAACTTTAAATGAAATCAATCGATTGAACCGATCTTTTAATCGATTGAAATAATTCTACGATCGATCATAGTTTTGTTCTAATCGATCATAACTCATTCTGATCGATCATAGTTTTATTCTGATCGATCATAACTCTGTCTAATCGATCATAGTTTTATTCTGATCGATCATAACTCGATCTAATCGATCATACTTCGTTTTAATCGATCGAGTCTTTTCTAAACCTGTTTTACTACTAACCAACTTATCTTATGACTCTCTAAAACAGTTTTTAACAGATGAAACGTTCGTTTTTCGATTTACTCTATATATACAAATTTGATCTATCTTTTGAAAATACAATACAACACACCACTTGAGAAAACTTGTGAAATCAATCTGTGAAACTTTCATACGTGACTTTCTCTGCATTCAAGAATCTTTTTCATATCATAAGGTGCTCGTGATCGAATTGTGGTTATTCGAGAGAGAAAGTGCTTGATAGAATTGGTTCCGGACAATTAGAAACTTCAAGTCCAGGTTTTTTCTTTTCATATTCTTTTGTAAAGTTTGATTGTGCAGGTTGGATTGTAATCTGCACTTGGTACGATAGCTCGGATTTGGTTACTTGGGTGGTTTTCAAGATTCTGTCTTGTGGGTTTGCAAGATAGTTCTTGAGGTAGATTGGTGAGTATCTACTTGGTTGTAATTTTCACTTGGTATTAGTGGAACTTGACTGGTTTGTCAAGAACTGGATGTAGCTTCTGGATTAGAGTGAACCAGGTATAAATTTGTGTGTTAATATTCTTCTTTCATCTCTTTTATTTTCTGTCTTTAATTGTGCTGTGTTTAAACCGAGTTACCTTTGCAAAGATTGAATAAAGAAAACTCATTCTTCCAAAAAGAAAGTAAGTTTTGCGAAAAAGTTTTAAAAGTTCAATTCACCCCCTCTTGAACTCAACCATTAATTCTTTCAATTGGCATCGAGCTTGGTTCTTGTAAGTTACTCAAGGAATCGGTCCAATGGGCGAGGGAAAGATGAATTTTTAGAAGGAGCCTCCATAAACAGGCCTCCACTTTTTCTCGGTGTGAATTATTCTTTACGGAAAGTTAGAATGAAAATCTTTATTGAATCTCTTGATAGAGGCATTTGGGAAACAATTGTTAATGGTCCTTACAAACCAACTCATACTGTAGATGGTAAAATAGTCGAAAAAGATTGGGCTGAATTAAGCTGATGTAGAAAATAGGAAAGTCCAATATGATTATACTGCAAAAAATATTATTACCTCTGCTTTAAATCTTGATGAGTTTTTCGGGGTGTCTCAGGTGTGCCTCTGCCAAAGAGATGTGGGAAATTCTAGAGGTTACACATGAAGGAACGTCTGATGTGAAAAGGGCAAGAAAGCATGAGTTAATCGGGGACTATGAGTTGTTTAAAATGCAGCAAGGAGAAACAATTGCGGATGTGCGAGAAAAGGTTCACGCACATAGTCAATCATCTAATTGGGTTAGGAAAGAATTTTGACAAAGAAGAGTTGAACATCAAAATTTTAAAGTGTTTGGACAGAACATGGCAACCAAAGGTGACAAGCAATATCGAGAATCAAGAGACTTGATCGAAATGACTACCGCTTCACTTTTTGGTAAGTTGAGGGAACATGAGTTGGAAATCAATCGGTTCAAAGAACAAGAGAATGCAGAAAAGAAAACTAGAAATATTGTTCTCAAGACAATTGAAGAAAACGAGTGGATCTGAAGAAGATGAATCGAGAGAACCTGACTTTATTGGTTAAGAAATTTGGAAAATTTCTTAGAAGAAAGAACAGATTTGGCCAAGTAAAAAGGTACAATGATAAAAAGACTGAATCTGTTCAAAATAATATTACTTGTTATTCTTGTGGTAAACAGGGTCACATAAAGAGTGATTGTCCGGAAAAGATCAAGAATCAGAACAAGAAAGAATCAAGATACAAAGGGAAAAAGGCTTATATAGCCTGGCAAGACAATGATTCATCTTCCAGCTCGAATCCGAAAGTGAGGAGGTGAACACTGTGCTTGATGGTCGGTTGTGAATCCTCTTCATCACATGTAAGTTCAACTCCTACGAGAGAATGAAATGAATTACAGCACATTACTAAATGCTTTCAATGAAATGCATAGTGAAGCCAGAAATTTATCTCATACAAATAATCGGTTGAAAGGTTTAAATAAGCTGGTTAGAAAATAGAGTTAAAGTTCTGGAAAATGAACTATTAGAAAGCAAAACAGATTTAGAATATCTAGATATAATCTATGCATCTGCTGATAATGTTGCTGCTAATAAGAAGTGTGAAAAGTGTATTATTACTGCAAGATAAGGTTGATTACTTGATTAAAACTTTGTCTAAATTTACTCAAGGCAAAGAGAATTTAGATGCACTTCTTGGGTCTCAAAGCTGTGTGTTTGAACATTCCGGAATCGGGTACAAACCTAAGAATGGGGTAAAAACTAAAAAATATTTGAACTTCTTTTCATACGGAAAAACAACGAGCATTCCCTTTCTCATCTTGTCATTACTCGCATGAAGAAAGGACATACTATAAAATTACTGTCATGCTAGAAAATATTTTGTGCCGCAAGGTAGGAAAAGATGGGTTCCAAAACATGTTAAACAGAAAAATTGACTCCTAAGGACCCAAAATACGTAAGGGTACCAAATACTTGATGTTTGATCTTTCAGGAACAGCAACAAGAGTTCCTTTGGTATCTAGACAGCGGATGCTCAAGGCACATGACAGGTGACATTTCAAAATTCCGAAAGCTGAAATTGAAGAATGGAGGTCATGTGACTTATGGAGACAACAACGAGAGGAAGAATTCTAGGTTACGGAGATATTGGTGATGGTGAATCGGTAATCATTCACAATGTTCTTCTTGTTGAAGGTCTCAAGCACAATCCGATAAGCATAAGTCGGTTATGTGATCTTGGTCACAAAGTCATTTTCAAACCGAGAAAAGTTCCTTATCCGTGAGCCGAATCGACACGGTAATGTTGGTAGGTAAGAGGTTAAACAATATATACATGTTAAATATCAAACCGTCTATGTCATCTCAAAGTTGTCTTCTTACTAAAGAAGAAGAATCTTGGTTGTGGCATAGAAGACTTGCTCATATACATCTTAAACATCTTGACAAACTGATTTCAAAAGAATTAGTTTTAAGGTCGCCTAAGCTTGAGATCTTGAAAGACAAAATCTGTGAAGCTTGTTTGAAAGGCAAACAAACTAGAAAATCTTTTTCAAACAAAAATATTGTTTCAACTTCTAAACCTTTGGAAGCTGCTTCACATGGATTTGGTTGGTCCTTCAAGGAATAAAAGCCTAGGTGGTAATCTTTATATCATGGTAATTGTTGATGACTTTTCCGGATTTACCTGGACTATTTTTCTTAAAGCCAAATCTGATTCTTACAAATCTTTCAAAAAGCTTGCCAAGGTTTTACATAATGAAAAAGGGTATTTTATTACATCAATTCAAAGTGACAATGGTGGAGAATTTGTAAATGAAAAGTTTGAATCATTTTGTGAAAAGTTTGGCATAAAACACAATTTTTCTGCTCCAAGAACTCCTCAACGAACGGTGTTGTGGAAAGAAAGAACAGATCTATTGTAGAACTTGCTAGAACAATGTTGTGTGAAAATTCTTTACCGAAATACTTTTGGGCGGATGCGATAAACACTTGCTTGTCATGTTTTGAATAGAGTCTTGATTAGACCCTTGCTTAAGAAAACCCCATATGAACTGTACAAAGGAAGAAAACCCAACTTAAACTATTTCGAGTTTTTGGATGTACATGTTTCGTTTTAAACAATGGGAAAGAAAATATTGGCAAGTTTGATGAAAAATCGATAAAGGAATTTTTCTTGGTTACTCAACTCACGGTCATGCATATAGAGTTTACAATTTAAGACTTAAATCTGTTGAAGAATCGAGTACATGTTGTGTTTAATGAATCTCCTCGAGTAGTGCGAGAATAGAACAACGAGTACTTGCAGATGAAGAAGATTTAACCGATAATTCTTATCGGTTGAAACATGCCGATAACACGGATCAGCGTACTATTGAAGAAGATGATCCATCGATGGACCCTGCAAAAGCTAATTCTCCAACAATTATCGAAGAACAGGAAGAAGATATTCCGGAAGAGCTTCCTAAAGAGTGGATTGTCCCAAGAAATCTCTCTCTAGACAATGTCATCGGGCAAATTAATAAGGGAGTATCTACTAGACATTCTCTTAATCAATTACGTAATCATATGGCATTCATTTCACAAACAGAGCCTAAGACAGTTAAAGAAGCATTAAATGATGAATACTTGGGTTAGTGCCATGCATGATGAGCTTAATCAATTTGAAAGAAATAAAGTGTGGGAATTAGTTCCTAAAATCAAAGATATCAATGTAATTGGTACTAAGTGGGTATTCAAAAATAAGCTAGATGAACACGGCATTATTACTAGAAATAAAGCTAGGTTGGTAGCCAAAGGGTATAACCAACAAGAGGGTATCGATTTTGATGAAACCTTTGCACCTGTAGCTAGACTTGAAGTCTGTTAGATTATTATTAGCTTATGCCTGTTTAAGTGGTTTCAGATTACTACGAGATGGATGTAAAGAGTGCCTTTCTGAATGGACTCATCAATGAAGAAGTATATGTTTCTCAACCTCCAGGGTTTGAAGATCACAAGCATCCCGACCATGTCTACAAATTAAAAAAGGCCCTTTATGGTTTAAAGCAAGCACCTAGACAATGGTATGAGAGGTTAAGTAACTTCCTAATTGATCAAGGGTACAAGCGAGGTGAGGTTGATAAAACTTTGTTCATTAAGAAATGCTGAACCGACATTATTCCAGTGCAGGTGTATGTGGATGATATCATTTTCGGTTCCACTAATAATGTCATGTGTAATAAGTTTGTAAAAGAAATGCAAAGTGAATTTGAAATGTCCATGATGGGAGAATTGAATTTCTTCCTTGGTCTCCAGGTTAAACAATTAAGAAATGGCATTTTTCTTAGTCAATCTAAATACTGCAATGAATTGTTAAAGAAATTTGATATGCAAAACCGCAAGGTATCCTCTACACCCATGTCTACTAACTCGTTGTCTAGACTTAGATGAAAAAGGAAAACACTGTTGATCAAACTAAATATAGAGGTTTGATTGGTTCACTACTGTATCTAACTGCTAGTAGACCCGACATTATGTTTAGTGTGTGTCTATGTGCAAGATTTCGAGGCAAATCCAAAGGAATCTCATCTTACCATTGCCAAAAGGATTCTGAAATACCTTAAGGGAACAGGTTAATGTTGGACTATGGTATCCCGATGGTGCATCCCTTAAACTTGTTGGATTTTCCGATTCGACTTTGCAGGATGTAGATTGGACGAGAAAAAGTACCTCCGGTACTTGTCATTTACTTGGGAGCAGTCTTATATCATGGCACGACAAAAAGCAAGCGTGTGTTGCTCATCAACTGCGGAGAGCTGAATACATTGCAGCTGGGAGCCGTTGTGCTCAAAGCATTTACCTCAAGCAACAACTAACAGATTATGGAGTGACTCTAAACAAGGTACCTCTGGTTTGTGACAATACTAGTGCGATAAACTTAACTAAGAATCCTATTCAACACTCTAGAACTAAGCATATTGAAATTAGGCATCACTTTATTAGAGAACACGTATCTAGGGGTGACTGTGAGATATTATTTGTTGAATCTGAAAAACAGTTAGCTGATTTATTCACTAAACCACTTCCTAGAGATAGACTTAATATGCTTAGGACTGAATTAGGAATTCTAGATATATCTAGTATTGTATAAGCTGATTCTTTATAGTAATTGTATGCCTTTTAACAGTCGATAACATGTTCAATCGATTAATAATTGCATGAATAACTTGATATTATTTGTTTTAATCGATTGAAACTGCGAAATAATCTGTTGATTTCTGATTCTTACTCTCGGTATTGATATGTTATTAGTTCAATCGATTAGATAAACTTTTAATCGATTTATTTCATTAAACTTGTAGCTCTGCACACCTTCTTTTATAAATCAATCGATTAAATCTTCGATTCAATCGATTGAATTCACTAATGGTACTCTGAATAATTTTCTTTTACAAAATAATCGATTTAATTTTTGATTCAATCGGTGTATTTCACTTATAAGTATCTACGATTACAAAATCAGTTGGTTTCATGAAATATCAATTGATTATTTTTCTTCTAGGGCTAGTTGTATGTACTTTGTCTCTAACCGATTTTTGCGAGTAAACTGAAAGCATTTACAACAAGATAAACTTCAACTACTCTCTTAAATATCGAGAGATATCCAATAAAAGCTAATTGATACTGATTGGATATCTACGAGAAGGTAATTAAAGTGTACAGTAGCAATTCTCTCTCCTCTTTATCATCACTCGCACGGAAACAATAAATCGAGTAAAGACAAAAATTTTTTTAAGCCGATAAAGATTGTGTATTCTCATTCCTATAGTATTTTCTTCTTTGAGCTTCTCTTTTCTCGTTTCTTCTCTGTTCTGTTCATTCCAAAAATCAAATATGTTCAAGCGCACAAAGTCTGGTAGGAAGAAGTCCAGCAGAGGCGAGTCCTCTACGGCAAGGCAAGAACAGAATGTTGGAGGAAGGATTGAAACTTGGTTCAATGGGGACCAAGAGAAAATGGATTTGTTTATCCATGAATTAAGCAGGAAGCAAGTCAACATTCCAAAAATGTTAAAGTTCTCCTGGTTTGATGCCGAAGGATTCAGAGGCATTCGAAAACTACTGCAACACCAAAAGCTTCAGACGTTTCTGGAGTTGAATGGTAGGATTTACCCTGACTTAATTAAAGTCTTCTTCACTAACTTGTCCTTTGAAGGTTCCACTCTAATAACTCAAGTAAAAGGAGTAGACATTGAGATAACACCTAATGTCTGGAAGGAAGTTGCTGGAATAATAGATGTAGGTGTGAAAGTCACCAAAGGGTGTACATCGGATGTTGAAGAATTTAATAAAGTTCAGTATTTCCGCTCTTGCTTGAAGAATAGGCATGATTCTGTAAGTTCATTCAACACTGGGAAGTTGAAACTGGAAGAAAGGATTCTCGCTTTCATTGTGTCGTGGCGGCTTACACCCAGGGGGAGCAATCATGCGGTGCTAAATGAAGGAGATTTAGTTACGATGTACTCGCATTCATCACAGAATACGTGTGAACTGGGTCTTTGTCATCAAGGATCACATGATCAAAGCCAAGAGACTTAGTGACTTCGAGTATCCCTATGCTATTCTGATTTCTAAATTTGTAACACATTTTGGTGTTGATGTTGAAGGAGAACTTGTTGAAACCGTCCGACCAACAAATGAAATAAACAATTCCGTTCTTCACAAAATGGGATTTATTAAAGTTGATGGTGAATGGATTTCCAAAGAAGAAGGCTGGAAGAAGTGAAGAAAGTGAGGAAGAAGAGCAAGAGGAAGGAATCAACACCGATAATATTCCCGGAACTTCGCAACACGTCCTTCCGATCCAATGGAAGAAGAAGTAAACCCAATGGAGATGATTCCATACAATCCACCGCTTGACCGTGGCACGCCTCTGTCTCGGTTCGAAAGAACAATGTTGCATCAAATGAGCGAGCCGCAAGCTGACCAAAGGAGGCATATGGAGATGACTGCTTGCTCGAGGGCTCGGTAGCATTATTTGGATGAAAATTTCATTGCAAGGTTCCGAGCATATTGATAATCAACTAGAAGACATCTACAACGGGATTGTGGAACCGCAATTCAATCAAGGCCCCGGGGACGAATGAAGATTTTCTATGTTTCGTTATTCTGTTTTCTTTTCTTAGTTTTTAATGTTCTGTTTTATATTCGGGGTATCCACGTGGCCCCATTGATCTGTAACTACAACAATCTATTTGATGCGATCAAATAGGGGAGAAGTATTTTGCTTAAAACTGTCACTACACACACACCACAAAATATATGTCTACGAGTTCGTTATTCTTGTTTTGCGAGTGCAGTGGTTATTTGTCTCCATCAAATAGGGGGAGATTGAAGCACTTGGTGGATTTGATGAAGACATAGATATAACTTAGGTTGTGGGTGTGTAGATGATTGGGTTTTTAAGTTTAAGCACTTAATCTCTTGATAGGCCATTATATTTTGTGATAAGCACCTTAAAATGTTGCATCTCATTGAAAATCATTTTTTTCGCATGAAAGACTTACGTTTAAATATTAAAAGAATAAACTAAAGTTTTTTTAATGCTGTTGAAAAGGATTTTCAATCTGTTAAAATCTCTTATCATAATAAATGGTCATACATAATCGAAAATTAAATTGATTGATTCACGGAATCAACAAGTTAAAATAACTCAATAAATTTTCAATATCAAGTTTCGCATTTTCAATCTGTTGAAATGATTTTAAATCTGTTGAAACAGAAAGACCTGTTTTAGTCTAAGAGTTTTTTTTAGAAAATCAATCTGTTGAAATGTTTTTCAATCTGTTGAAATAGAGAGACTATTTTTTATACTGAGTGTTTGCAGGAATTTAATCTGTTAAAATGTTTTTCAATCGATTGAAACAGAGAGTTGTCATTTTTCATTAAGTTGTTTTAATCCATTAAAACTCGAATCAATCGATTAAATAGAACTTTAAATGAAATCAATCGATTGAATCGATGTCTTAATCGATTAAATGGAACTTTAAATGAAATCAATCGATTGAATCGATGTCTTAATCGATTAAATGGAACTTTAAATGAAATCAATTGATTGAACCGATCTTTTAATCGATTGAAATAATTCTCTGATCGATCATAGTTTTGTTCTAATCGATCATAACTCATTCTGATCGATCATAGTTTTATTCTGATCGATCATAACTCTGTCTAATCGATCATAGTTTTATTCTGATCGATCATAACTCAGTCTAATCGATCATACTTCTGTTTTAATCGATCGAGTCTTTTCTAAACCTGTTTTACTTGCTAACCAACTTATCTTATGACTCTCTAAAGCAGTTTTTAACGAGATGAAACATTCTGTTTTTCGATTTACTCTATATATACAGATTTGATCTATCTTTTGAAAATACAATACAACACACCACTTGAGAAAACTTGTGAAATCAATCTGTGAAACTTTCATACGTGACTTTCTCTGCATTCAAGAATCTTTTTCATATCATAAGGTGCTTGTGATCGGAATTGTGGTTATTCGAGAGAGAAAGTGCTTGATAGAATTGGTTCTGGACAATTAGAAACTTCAAGTCCAGGTTTTTTCTTTTCATATTCTTTTGTAAAGTTTGATTGTGCAGGTTGGATTGTAATCTGCACTTGGTACGATGACTTGGATTTGGTTCTCGGGTGGTTTTCAAGATTCTGTCTTGTGGGTTTGCAAGATAGTTCTTGAGGTAGATTGGTGAGTATCTACTGGTTGTAATTTTCACTTGGTATTAGTGGAACTTGACTGGTTTGTCAAGAACTGGATGTAGCTCTGGATTAGAGTGAACCAGTATAAATTTGTGTGTTAATATTCTTCTTTCATCTCTTTTATTTTCTGTCTTTAATTGTGCTGTGTTTAAACCGAGTTACCTTTGCAAAGATTGAATAAAGAAAACTCATTCTTCCAAAAAGAAAGTAAGTTTTGCGAAAAAGTTTTAAAAGTTCAATTCACCCCCCCTCTTGAACTCAACCATTAATTCTTTCAATCTTCAAAATGGAGGATTTCTAAACTTTGTTGTAAGATCAGGCAAGATTCGGGGTCTACATTGAAAGTGATGAAGATATTATTGAATTACGTTGGCAAAGATCTTGTTGATTTGATGAAGTCAGGAATGAAGTCAAAGGCAACTTTGTGGCAGTCAAAGGTCACTTGGATAAAATAGTAGAAGGATTAGTGTGTCTGCAGCTTTGCTTAGGTATAATCATTTTATCTTTTCTGCTGCATGAGGTTTCTTCACTTAAAAGATTTTACAAAATGCCTCTAAAAGCGATTAAACGGTCAAAACCAAAGTATTTTGATAAAAGCTTTCTTAATCAACTATTTTAACTAATAGCATATAAGCTTTATCAACTAAAATGTTCTTCACACTTTTATAACAGGTTTTTAACTGATATAACTTCGAAATAACCGATTGTTTTCATTAAAGGAAGTTTTGAAAACCTTTAGTCAATATTTTAACTGATACAGTTTCGCAATAACCGATTAAAATCACTTAAAATGTTCAGAGAAGTGTTCTGGCAGTATTTTAATCGATACAACTTCGTTTCAATCGATTAAAACCACTTGGAGTAGCAGATGACCGATCAGAATGGGTTTATGACCGATCAGAACCAGATATGATCGATCAGAATTGAGTTATGACCGATCAGAATTATTTCAATCGATTAAACCGTGTTTCAATCGATTAAATCAACTTAAGAAAATTTTTGCTTAGCGTTTTAATCGATTAAAACAAATTTTTATCAGTTAAAATCACTTGGAAAAGTTTACAAGAAAGTTTTGCAGTATTTTAATCGATTGAAATAGGAAACAATCGATTAAAACAAATTAGAAGATTTTTTACAAAGAGTTTTAATTGATATAAACGTTGTCGTATCAGTTAAAACAAATCTGGAAAATAATCAAGAACGTTTTAATGGATTAAAAGAAGATTTAACAGATTAAAACAAGACTTTTAACAGATTAAAAGATTATTTTAACAGATTAATTAAACTAGTAGTTTTGAAAATCTTCTATATAAACAGAGTTGTTTGAACTTTTTATAAATCATCTGAAATACATCTTTTGGCAAACAATCAAGCAATCTAAAGTGCTACTTTCAAGAAAGAATCACGCTAGTTTTTGTGAAGTTCATCAAAGTTCTTTCTTGAGGCAAAATTGCATTCTTTTGAAGAAACACATATTGCAGAACTGCATAAAATTGGTTTGAGCGTTTTAGTTTCTTCTGCTCGTTTCTTTACTTTCTTTTACTGTATTGTAAGTGCCTGGAATTGTGGGCACTGGTTTCTGTAGCTGGAATTTGGCTACAGGGTAGGTCAAGAACTGGAATTTGGTTCTTGGTGAAAGGTTAGGTGCAGGAACTAGAATTGTGGTTCTTGTGGTAGATTGAGTGTGTGATTAAGGTTATAATCTGTAAAACATTCAATCTAGTGGAACCCAGCTGGAATTTGGATGGAGACTGGACGTAACCCTAGGATTGGGTGAACCAGTATAAACTTTGGTGATATCTTTCTAAACCTTTCTCTTCTTTAATTCTGTGACTGCATTTATTTTTGATTGCTTGCTGTGTGATTCAAGAATTGGTCAGATTACTTAATCTTTGAAATAGATAATCTGTTAATTGCGAAAATCTTTCAAAGATCAATTCACCCCCCCCCTCTTGATCTTAGCCTCTATTTCTAACAATTGGTATCAAGAGCAAGGGTCTTGAAAAATACTCAAGGCTCTCGGTCCAAATTTTTTAATGGCTGAAAACAAATTACCTTTTTCTGAGGGGGCTTCTATTAATAGACCTCCACTGTTTTGTGGAACAGATTATCCTTTTTGGAAGATTAGGATGAAGATCTTTATTGAATCTATTGATAGAAATGTTTGGGATGTAATTGCTAATGGTCCATTAATTACAGAAAAAGAATGGT
Organism: Sphenostylis stenocarpa; assembly: GCA_963425845.1. Classification (NCBI taxonomy): domain Eukaryota; kingdom Viridiplantae; phylum Streptophyta; class Magnoliopsida; order Fabales; family Fabaceae; genus Sphenostylis; species Sphenostylis stenocarpa. The sequence continues at coordinate 54,457,531 of OY731400.1, forward strand.
CCAGTTTAAATGATGAAGAAAAGAAAAAAGTTCAAAGTGATTGTACTCGCTAAAAATATAATTACTTCGCACTAAATATGGATGAGTTTTTCAGGGTCTCCCAATGCAAATCTGCCAAGGAAATGTGGGAAGTTCTTGAGGTTACTCATGAGGGAACAACTGATGTAAAGAGAGCCAGAAAACATACTCGCATAAGAGAATATGAGTTGTTCAAAATGCAAACTGGTGAAAGTATTGCAGATGTGCAGAAGCGCTTCACTCACATCATCAACCATCTAATGGGCTTAGGTAAAACTTTTGATAAAGAAGAATTAAATATTAAAGTTCTGAAATGTCTTGACGAGTCATGGCGAGCCTAAGGTCACGAGCAATCTCGGAATCAAAAGATTTATCGGTCATGACAACGACTTCCTTGTTTGGCAAACTCAGAGAACATGAAATGGAAATTAACAGATTCAATGAGCAAGAAGTCTCTGAGAAGAAAGGCAGAAGTATAGCACTCAAGGTTGAAGAAAGAAGTCAAGAATCAGAAGAGGAAAGTGAAAATCTTGGTCTGCTTGTCAGGAAGTTCAATAAATTTCTCAAGAAAAAGATTCAAGATAAAGAAAAACACAAAAGGTATGAGAAAAAATCTTATTCTTTTAACTATAAATGTTATGGTTGTGGTAAGCAGGGTCATGTAAGAATGGAGTGCCCAGAAAAGAACAAATACAATGACAAGAAAGAGGAAAAAGTCAGAAGAAGAGCATATGTTGCATGGGATGATAATGATACTTCATCAACAAAAAATTCTGATAATGAAGAAGCTAACTTGTGTTTAATAGCAAATCAAAATCATCAAACCAGCAGTGTAAGTTCTAACTCTTCTTCAAATTTGGTGAATTATAATTCATTACAAGAAGCATTTAATGAAATGCATGAAGAAGCTAAGAAACTACAAAAAGAAAATGATAGGCTAAAAGGCTTGAATAATTGGCTAGTAAATAAAGTAGACTCTCTTGAAAAGAAAATTCTTGAAGATGAAACTGATCTTGATTTTTTAAAACTAATTCATGATAATTCTGATTGTATATGTAATAAACCATGTAATAATTGTTCAGAATTACAAAAGAAGGTTGATTTTTTATCACAAACTGTTTCAAAGTTTACACAAGGTCAAGCTAATCTTGATGTTCTTCTTGGGTCGCAAAAAGTAATTTTTGACAAGTCTGGCATAGGATTTAAAAAGAAATTCAGAAAAACACATGTAAACAGGAAATCACACTCATCATCGGTGGTTAAATGTTTTTACTGCATGAAAAAAGGACATTCTGTAAAATATTGTAGAATTAAGAAGTATGTTATTCCTAGAGGTAGAATGAAGTGGATTCCCAAAATAAATTCATTTCAAATAACCTGATTGGACCCAGTAATTATAAAAAGGGTACCAGAAACATGCTAAATCTGTTTTGCAGGAACTAAATCTGGAAGTCCCTTGGTGTTCAATACTGCAGAATTGATTCTGGTTTGGTAAACTGAATGTTTTAATTAATATAAAACAGTTTTAATCGGTTAAAATCACTTATAGAGAAAATCAGAAAATCTGTCCGTACAGTTTTAATCGATTGAAATACGAATTAATCAATTAAAATTCTGTCAGGAATTTTAGTTTAGCTATTTTAATCGATTAAAAAGGATTTATATCAGTTAAAATCACTAAGAGGTCAAAATTAATCGATTCTTCTTCGTTTTAATCGATTTAAATTCTGGTATCATTTTCTAAATCTCTTCCAGTACAGAAACAATCAATTCTTTTATGTATTAATCGATTATTTCACTGTAGCATTTTCAAACCTAGTATTAAAGATCAAATTAATAGGCTAATTTGTTGATTAATCTATCAATTTGTTCCTGAAAATCATTTTTACAACATCAAATTGAAAATTGGTCAGCAAAATAGAGTCAAAAATTCAAGTTTTGTATCTGCATAATACATTTATTGCATCTGTTGACCAAGTCAAAAATTCATCCAAGAACAAAATAGTTGATGTACCCACTGTCCAGAAATCTGCGCCTCTGCCTTCAGTCAAGGGGACATGTGAAATTAAAGCTGTCTTTTTGCAGGTTCTGTCAAATTGGACTACAATTAACAAAATTTGACATCTGTGACTCTTCATTCGGCTCACTTGAAGTCCATCATTCTCATTCATCAGTTTCTGGTTCAAATTTCTTCTCTCTTCTTTCTTGAACTTACATTTCTCTTATGTTTTCATATTTTTCAAAATCTTCTCTCGCAATCTCCGTTGCAATCATGTTCAAAATATCAAGATCAAGGAAGAAACAAAAGGGAGAGTCTTCCTCGGCTGGAAATCAGTGAGGCCACCTTGAAAATTGGTTCAGTGGTGATATAGATAAGATGAATAATTTCATCACTAATTTTAGTCAAAAGCAGCTTGTAATTCCCAAATTCATAAGGTTTGCTTGGCTAGATGAAGAAGGATTCACTTCGTTAAGAAGGAAACTGAAGAATCAGAAACTGAAGAATTTTCTGGAATATACTGGCAACATTCAACCAGCTTTGGTAAGAGTTTTTTATGCAAATCTTACTGTCAGTGGTTCCACTTTAAGGTCTCAAGTAAAAGGAGTTAATATGGTCATTACTCCTGACATTTGGGATGAAGTTGTTGGCCTCAAAGATGTGGGTGTAAAAGTCTCTAGAGGTAACATTGTTGAATTGCCAGAGTTTAATAAAATTCAATTTTTTCGTACCTGTCTCAAAGACTAAGATGATTCGGTAAGAATTTTCAATGTTGGGAAGATGAGGCTTGAATCGAGAATTCTTGCCTTCATTATTGCTTGGATGCTTACTCCAAGGGGGAGTAATCATGCTATACTCAATGAGGGTGATTTAACTCTCATGTATTGCATTGAAAATAGGATTCGAGTTAACTGGGTCTATGTTATTAAAGACCACATGGTAAAAGCCAAGAGGCTTGCTGATTATAAATTACCTTATGCTTTGTTGATCAATAAATTTTTTAGACATTTTGCAGTGGATTTGGAAGGGGAGTATGTGGAAACTCCAAAAGCATCTAATGAGATTGATGACTCAACCCTACGAAAAATGGGGTTTATTAAAATTGATGATGAATGGATTTCTAAGATAGATGCTGGAATGTCTGAGAGTGAGGAAGACAATGATGAAGAAGATGAGCAGGGTCAAATTCCTTTCTCTCCAGCTGCTGCAGAGGTTCCTAAATCTACCAGTGGTCAAGCTTCATATGAAAATATGGAAATCATTCCCTACATGGAGCAGCCTGACCGTGGGACTCCTCTGTCTCAATTTGAAAGGACAATGCTTTCTCAAATGGCCACATTGCAGGAAAACCAGAGAAAGCATATGCAGATGACATACCAACATTTTCAGCAGTCCAACAATCAGTTCACATCCCTTGGAAACCAGATTGCTGATATCTACACCAAACTGGAAGATATGCAGCTCAACCAAGGAAACTGGGATGATTGAGTTTTTTTTTGGACAAAAAGGGTCCATTCTTATCTTTTTTTTTTTTCTTCTGCATCTTATTTTTTTTACTGCTATCTTTCTGGTCTGTAATATTAACTGGTTTTATACCAGGCACAATCTTTTTACTTTGATTAATATAATGTAGGTTTTAAGTCAAATCAAGAAAACCTAGATAGAATTTAACATAGATCCCTGATAATTTTAGCTGATACAAAATGAATTTAATCGATTAAAAATCACTTATATAGGGAATTCACATCAAAACAATCGATTAACTAGCGTATCAATCGATTTAAACCTATATGTCATATGTTTGTATCAACTAAAACCAGCTTACATCAGTTAAATCAGCAGATAAGATACTACTTTGATTTTTATAGTTCCATTGGTTAAAACTTAATCAATGTAGTAGATTTTATCGTAAAACATTTTCCTAAATGATCGGTTTTACAAAATTCGTACTGAAATAGGCATGAGAGATGCATCAAACATTGCTTAATTTTCAAAACTGGTTGTTTTAATCGATACAAACAAGTTTTAAATCGATTAAAAGCACTTATACATCATTTTTTTTTCCTATTTTAATCGATTAAATGTCGATTTAATCGATTATATCAACTTATGTTTTAAACTTTCAAATTTCATCACTGTTTTAATCGACTAAAACTTTATTTCAATCGATTAAAACCATTAACAAGAACTTTTTAATCGATTTTGTCCTGTTTTTAATCGATTTTTACTATGGGAAGAAAAATTAAAAGCTTTAGTTAATGGTTGTTCTTGTAACATGCTACTAAAGCATGGTTCCCTTATCTTTACACGTGTTAATTGTATTCATTACAAACGTGTTAATGAAGATAAGTTTGAATCAACTTTGATTGGTCTTTACATGAGTAAGGTATCATATCCATATTTTTTACTGTTTTCAAAATCTAAAACCTGATACATTCCATGCATAATGTTCTTCCTCTATTCCCTATTTTTGATGAAGTCAAAAGGGGGAGAAATAATTACTTTACTTTTGATCAATTTTGGGGGATAAATAATCCCTTATTTAGGGGGAGCAGCAATTTAGGGGGAGAAATGGGAAAATGATTATTTTTTGATTACTCACTAATCTATTTTATCAAGTGACTTCTTCTGCAGCGTTATTTTTCAAAGTGTGTTTGTCTTCATCAAATAGGGGGAGACTGAAAGTGATGAAGATCTTATTGAATTACGTTGGCAAAGATCTTGTTGATTTGATGAAGTCAGGAATGAAGTCAAAGGCAACTTTGTGGCAGTCAAAGGTCACTTGGATAAAATAGTAGAAGGATTAGTGTGTCTGTAGCTCTGCTTAGGTATAATCATTTTTATCTTTTCTGCTGCATGAGGTTTCTTCACTTAAAAGATTTTGCAAAATGCCTCTAAAAGCGATTAAACGGTCAAACCCAAAGTATTTTGATAAAAGCTTTCTTAATCAACTATTTTAACTAATAGCATATAAGCTTTATCAACTAAAATGTTCTTCACACTTTTATAACAGGTTTTTAACTGATATAACTTCGAAATAACCGATTGTTTTCATTAAAGGAAGTTTTGAAAACCTTTAGTCAATATTTAAACTGATACAGTTTCGCAATAACCGATTAAAATCACTTAAAATGTTCAGAGAAGTGTTCTGGCAGTATTTTAATCGATACAACTTCGTTTCAATCGATTAAAACCACTTGGAGTAGCAGATGACCGATCAGAATGGGTTTATGATCGATCAGAACCATATATGATCGATCAGAATTGAGTTATGACCAATCAGAATTATTTCAATCGATTAAACTGTGTTTCAATCAATTAAATCAACTTAAGAAAATTTTTGCTTAGCGTTTTAATCGATTAAAACATATTTTTATCAGTTAAAATCACTTGGAAAAGTTTACAAGAAAGTTTTGCAGTATTTTAATCGATTGAAACACGAAACAATCGATTAAAAAAAATAGAAGATTTTTTTACAAAGAGTTTTAATTGATATAAATGTTATCGTATCGCTTAAAACAAATCTGGAAAATAATCAAGAACG